>KK351315.1:21049-52659 GCA_000671755.1 Glossina brevipalpis | reverse complement strand
ACCGTTCCTACAAAATGTAAATCTTTATGTAGTTAAAAATTGAAATTTTTAATGTTTTATGATGCAAATGAGCTACTGATAGTAATTTGAGATAAAAATAAACTGGACTAGATATGGATCATGTGGGTCGATTTTTTAGGCTGTAACGATATAAAGGTTCTTATGAAAAGTAGGTCTAATTATAATCTAAATTAAGTCCGTTAGTGCTATGAAAGCTATTATCGAAGCGTTACGATCAACCTTTAAATAGTTATCCGCCTGCAAAGTTATATGATCTAAGCAATACGTCGTCTGTCCGTATGTTTTTTGAAGTTGGACGTTACGTGTAAAAACAAAAAGCTCCTAAGCAAACCAGTTTCTGTAATCACCCTACTTATCCTTATTTCTCATTTGTTTTCGTCCCAACAAATAACTTTTATCTAGAGTCCACAGTTTATTGATTCATTTTTATTTAATAAAAAACGAAAAATCTTTTATAATTGCAATAATATTTATTTACGATTTAAAAACATCTACTTAAGAGCGATTTAATGTAAAAGCATTTGAAGAAAACAAGGCATGCCTTAAAATTTAGCAAATAGCATTATATATGGAGAAATGATACACGATATGTAATAATCTAACCTTAACCTATTAATGTACACGTTAAAGTTTCCATTTTGTTGGAGCATTTGTTCGGATGAATCGTCAAAAACAGGAACATTTTAGTGAGTTGTTCAAGAGTCAACACTCAAAATCGCTTTAATTGATTTATTTAAATATTGCATTATTAGGTCCGACGTGGCGGCAAATATTCCCGATTGCTAGTTGGTGTAGCTACTCTAGCATTCGAGTATGCAGGTTCTTGTATAGCACCGCCATAACCGGCTGTAGCTGTGCTGCTTGCACCAGCAGAACCAACGGCTGCATTTGCAGAACGTAATATGCCGCCATAGGTAGAAGCTGTGGCTCCAGGATATGTTTGGGAAGGTGCATTACCGACGACCGAAGGGTTAAAGCGACCAACAGCAGATGGTATCGTAGAGAGAGCATTAGGCTGTATGGCAATATTGTTTGCGCCTGGTAGATTGGCACGCAAGCTATTAGCACCGAATATACCACTAGAAGAGCCCGACGTTCTACCGGTATTGCTTAGTAAATTACTTTGTCCACGACCGATTTGTGTAGGCGCACCACCCTGATAACCAGCGTTAGTGGGAATTCTTTCGGTACCGTAGTCATAAATAAATGCATTGTTCGCATATAAACTTGGAGCTGAAGCGCAGTCGTATTGATTCCACCAGACACAGACTAAAACTTCTTGACTGAATATGGTTCCATTCGGGCACAGAAATGAATAAGTACGATTCAGAGCACATATATGAAAGACTTGACATTGAGCTTCAATATCGGCATAATAACCTGGTAGAGCCTGTTGAGCGCAATCGAAATTCGTTTGAGGAACTTGACTAAAAAGGGGATAGTCAATTCCAGGTACACCAGGAATGGCAGAATAATCGCCCTCAGAATCATTAGGAGCGGTTGAACCCGTAGCGGTAGCTAAACTTCTAACAGCGCTAGTAACACCAAATTGTCCGTAGAGACCAGGCGAGCCAGCAGTAGGAGGCGTAGGTCTTTGGGGTAAAGTTGACGGACGTTTGACGGCTGCGCTGGGCGAAATGGGTGTTATAGTACGTTGACCTTGAGGGGTAGTCGGAAAGCCACTGAAGGATCCCGGTGGAGCAGCGGCAGCGGAGGCTGTTACACCACCGAAAGCGGTAGGAGCAGTAGGAAATACGGCCGTACCTGTTGTAGCGGAAGGATAGGTAGCAGTCAACGAACGTATTGGAGCACTAACAGCAGCAGAAGACAGTTTATCGGATTCGAGACCACCGTAATTGTATGTGCTTTGAGTCTATGAAACCAAAACCGTAATTAGAAATTAAAAGTAGCCGAATACGAAAATAATTAACTTACTCTGCAAACGGGACTTAATATAAGTAGACCTGAAATGAAGAAAGTTTGAAAATGGAACTGTTTATAAACACAAATATTTTATTGTTATAATTTGTTTTCATTTTCCAAGCTAAACTTGGTCAATTTTAAGGTCAAGTACACATGTCTCCGGTCAAAGATAAGCGATCTCTTATATAACTCAATTTTTATTTATCATCATAGTATGCTTTTGCTTTTTCGTTTACTAGTTGCCCATCAGTAAAATAATGTAAGATTTGGTCAAGCATATATAGAAAATTCTAATGAGCTTATTGAGAAAGAGAGAGACGAAGATGCGAGCGCATGCGCAAAAGACTTTTCTGAAGCACGAGTGGCGTGCACATGAGTGTAAAGACCTAAGATAACGGAAGTATTATCAGTTGTAGTCGCAATCTCACAATGCTGGCAACTTTTTGTAAGTTATATAAACATACGTATACACATACACATTGAAACGCGTAACCTCGTTATGATTTAAAACGATTTTCTTTTCTCTCCCTCATTTTTCTAACTCCTTTGCGTATTAATGGTTTTTCTTCGCACTTAATTAAAGAACATTTTTATACCATACCGTTAAATACAAAAACGAAATTTTTAAAATTCATTTTTGGTAAAAAGGTTTTTTTTTTAAAAGCTTTTGATTGAAATTTTATTTAATTATTTTTTATGTAAAATTTCACTTAAAAAAAAAAACTGTGCAAAAACCTTCCGCAAATCGGTGTATTCTTCTGGTTCAATACAAAAGCTGACTGCGTCTCAAAGTTCTAAAGTTGCAACATTTTATAGGTAAGCAAATTCTAAGCTTCTTTACTTCGCTTCTAACGGTCGTTTATTCGTTTCTTTGCTACGTTATCAAAACCCTTACTAGGTGCATCTGGTGCATCTTTTATTAAAATTTACGATTCTTGATATTTTATCACCTTCAAGCCGCACATCAATAGAAATTCTCCTCTCATTACTGTTAAAATGGCTTATTATTACTCCGCTTGAATACGTAGACATAAGATTTGTAGGTGGTTTGGATTATTACATGAACCTGGCGCGGCAAAACAATCGTAACACGAATTGTTTAATATTTGCTGTTATGTATAGACAGACTCTCGTTTGATAGTTCCGATGTATATATGAAATGATGTTCGAAGATTTATAGCCAGGGATTATCCATTGTTTTCAAACACTGTTTGCACTCTATAATAAGCAATGCGTTGACACGCAAAAAAGCGAAATTTCGTTGCTATAGTTAATATGAGAAATATCAACTCATTTTAAAAGAGCCGCACTTTGCTGTGATATCGTGACATGTATCGTAGTTCCAATTGACAAAAAGCAAAGAGAATACTATGACTTTAGTCAAAAGTGTTGATGGTCGGTCAAATTTATCGATTACACTCACGTATTCTCAAGAATTACCTAATTATGTGACCATATTTGAAATAAATTAGAAGATTAGCAAACTTTCTGTTTATGATTTTACCTCAGAACAGCTTCTTAACATGTCACGTAATCATCGAAGGAATCCATTTATTAAAAAAAAAGGACGTTGAGGTTTATCCTTAAGTTAGGAAGGTCGACTTAAACATGTGGAGATAGAAGACCAAAGTGAAGAAATAACAAGAAAATGTAGGAAAACATAATAAAAGAAAAAGAAAGAAGAAAGAGGAACAATTCAAAAAGGAAAGAATGTAAGAAAAAAATGAAAAACAAAAGAAAAGAAAAGAGAAGAGATTGGAAGAGAATAGAAGGGAAAAAGAAAAGATCAGAGAGTGAGGAGAAAACGAGTAAAAGAGAAACTTATAAAAAGAAAAAAGAATAGAAAAGAAGAGAAGAAAAGTAGAGTAAAAAAGAAGAGAGAAGACAAGAAAAAGAAAACAAAAGAAATGACAATACTGAGAGAGTCGTGAAGGTTGATCGTCGCTTCAATCTTAACTTGCTTTTTAAATTTTTTCATTTGTCATTTCTTAGGTTAATCGTTGCTTCAGTACTAATCCTGCTTATTATGAAACTCTAAGATATTTTCAAAAGATGAAACATTTCTGAATACATTGGGTAAAGGCATATAACATCGACAGGGTTTCGAACGAAAATGTTTTTTGTTTCTCGTACAATAAACTCTCTAATATTTTTAAAAGAAATGTGAATAAAAACTTTCTTTTAGAACAAATCTACCGTTTTGTATAAATATATCAAGAATGCCAAATAGCTCTCTTGCATAGTTGATGCATGCTTTTGTGTGATGCCGTGACACGTTTTTACATCAATTTTTTCACAACTTTTTCAATTTGATTGTATGACGGTAAACAAATGTGACAAATTGTGAATTTTAACAAACTAAGAAACAAAACACTATAAATTAAGGTCAGATCATATCCTTCTAGCTTTGCTTATTGCTTTTGTTTTCGGGTAAAATCTCTTGAGAGTTTCTTTGTGATTCTAAAAAGAAAACCTTGTTTACTTAAGCAATGGTGATGGCCTCTTTTCATATGAATATTATGTAAATTGGTAAATAAGATTTTTTTTTTTTCATTATAAAATTTAATTTTTTCAATTATTTGCTATTGTTTTTGCGGCTAATCGAAATTCGATATTAAAATAAGTATATATTTAGGTCAAGGTTGATTTAGCTCTTTTTAAAGATATATAAGGTGTAACGTAGCATTTTTTATGTAGAGTAAAATGTTTTGTAAAACATACCAACTGCTAAATTAAAATAGATGAAAATTTAAACATACTATGACAAGAAAAAGAATCAATAGTTTTTCAGGCATGATTTCGATTCTGTAGGTTTGCCAAACAGATTTGTGTAAATCAAATAATGTAGTTAGGTAAGTGAGCATTAATAAATTTACAAATATTTCGAATACAGTTATTGCATTTATGCCAATGAAGATCGTTTCGATCCGCATGTATGAAATAATTTTATTTATATCCAATTTTGCACATGAAATCTGTTAGAATGAAGAGTTTAACAGCGTATGTTTGCTTGCTTAACCGATGAAATCTGCACACATATGTTGCTTAACAGATGAAATTTGTTCTAGTGCTGTAAATAACATCATTTTCACTAGTGCTGTAAATAACATCATTTTCACTAGTGCTGTAAATAACATCATTTGTACTATCTCACCGAATAATATCATTTGTACTCGTGTCACATATAAGAACAAAAATTATAACATGAATTAGTTGAAAATATATAGCATATTTTCGTTCATGATACAGTACTATGTAATAAAAGCAATGTGGAGAAGTAAATGTTGGCGTGATTTCCATTAAAAACTTGGCAAAAATTATTCCAATTCCATATTTTGTTTATAGAATCATACCCGTTTTAGCTACATTTCTTACGTGTTTGGTTTTATCTTTGCAACTGGGCAGCTTGCTAGGTATTGGTGTTAATATTTTATTTATACTCCGTCATGCCCCTCATCCTACATTGCGTGCAGAGACTATATCCTTAAATGTATTCGTTGTATGGAGACGACAACGTAATAATAATTATCAGGCGAAGTAGAAGACTATTCCAAAGTATAATCCATACTCTCAATGCAAATTAATTACATTCAGGTATTCTTTCTTCTATCCTAATCTTTTTCTAATCTTTTTTCTATCCTAACTTTAATTTCACAACTCATTAAGGCCTGAAATATTAAAATATGATATTACTGGCAAAAGTTAACAAAGAAAAATTATTATAAACAACTCCTCTTTGCAACTGTGTTATATCACGAGCGGTCGACCTTTTCAATATTCAGTAAATTTGATTTTAAAATTTAAGAACAAGACCTGCGCCAATTATGTCTTGAAGTTTTTTTATATGACTTGGAATACATTTGTACTTTTCCTACTTCTTTTTTTCGTATCACGTACATATATCTTTAGCACTTTTTTATTTGTCAATATTTTTAGTCCTAAATAAATTTTCAAAGCAAAAAGTAAACAAAAAAACAATCTTAAATTCAATTAAAATTTTATTATTTTTGAGCACTTGGGCTAAACGAACAAGACTTTTAAAATTGAAGTAAAAGTAAAATATTTGATACACATTGAACGCTTCAAATAACGCGATCGTAAGCACTTAGGCAACTAGTTTTTATGTTTGTCATCAACTAAATAATTAAATGAAATGAACAATTTACTGAAATAAACAAATCACTTAAATAACAAAATAATTCACTTAAATAATAATTTACTTAAATAAACAAATCAGTTGAAATAATAAATAAATCAATAAAATGCATTCAATTAAATTTTGTATTTTTATTGCTCTGATGGTTTCCTTAACAAATGCTAAAAAAAATGTCAAGAGAGAAGAATAGGTATTTGCCAAAAGTTCGATGTCTCCTTTTTTTCTTCGACGCTTCGTCATTTCACATTTCTGACCAGCAAACCGCACCGTTTTACATTTCTAACGGGCATTCCACGTCGTTTTCTACTTCTGGCCGGCGTACCACGTATTTAGTAATTAGTACGATTAATTAGTAGTAGAAAATATCACAAAAATTACTAGAAATCATTGAAGCCATCTGTCTTTTCAAAAAGTACTACCGTTACCGTCGTTTTTAGCCAGAAACAACACCGTAATCATGCCTAAACCAGCATATTCATTGGACTTCGCCTCTGTGTGTTTTTCCTGTTCCCAAAACTGAGAAAACCAATGTAAGGATGCAGAGTTTTGTTGCAATTAAGGAGATAGAGACCGCATTGCTGTAAGAGCTCAAGGTCATACGAAAAAGTTCTTACCGAAAGTGTTCGAGGATTGGGAAAACTGTTTTGTATCTACGAGGGATTACTCTAAAAGACATAAAATGGATATTGATAAATAGATAAATAACTCGAGAAAAATAAGAATTTCCCTTTTTTGTTTTTGAATACACCCCGTATTGAAATGTACGCAAACGTAAATGTTTTGAGTTTTGATGTATGGGTCATCATCAGTACCCGGTACGCCGATATCAACTTACTCCTCATCCACAGCGCTATCCAGGGGAAAGATGGTCAATACATACACATGTATGAATATAACTGTGTAATAGCGTTAGATCAGTCTCTTAATAATTAAATAAATAAAAATTATTTATTAAAACTGAAACAAAATTATTTTACCGGCAGGATTACGAGATCTTTTTTGGGACAAATATGCTTGGCAAAGACAACTTGAATGGTATAATTCGAAAAATTCAAACATAATTATAAATTTCCAATTACTGATTACGTTTATGAATCGTAAATCGTTATGGTTTTGAATCATAAATCATTGAGTGTTAATGTAAACTTATTTGGATCGATCGAGAGGCATTTGTACTAAGTCGCCGAGCAAGTTTTCGTATTTATTACAGTTCTCCTAATTCATTGAATTGTAAAAATTAAAGAAGATGCGATCATTTATATGTAACAAATGAACATCCCCAAGCGACTGCTTGACATTTTTCAAAAGCCAAACAAGTTCGCTTCCTACTCAGTTTTTATTACAAAATGAGAATTAGAAAAGGTAGAGAAAGTGAAAAGAGAACAAATAGATGCAATCGTTCTGATATCTCTCTAATCTTATTCTGAACTATATGCGGCATGGAATAGAAACATTTCGCGTTATTTTACAATTGCCGCCTCCAGAATTTCAAGGAAGTACGTCTGGCTGGATATTCTAGACATTGAAAATTACTATTTAACGCTACAAAGTGCTATGAGGTTGACACCTTGGCGGCTTCCAAAAGAGATGTCTGCTTGTTTCACTCTTAATCCCAAACTGCACATCCATTTTCACATGCATTTAATTGTAAATAAAGTCATGTATACTGTAGAATTTATTAGAAGATTGTCTCGAGTGAAGTTGATGACCACTACGGCCCAAAGTATATTGCTAGGAAGCATACTGACCACAAGAAATCTCCTTTTGTTAAAAACTTAACATTCCATGTTTACATAAATTTTTTATTTAATTTTATTTAAATACTCTTCAAAAATTTAAAATGATAAACAGAATAAAATGAAAATAAATATTTACAAAAAGAGTCACATTTGCTTCTGACGAATTCTAAAAGATTATATTAAAAACGAGTATTGAGCGGTACAAATTTCTCTCTTTTCTAAAAAAAAAAAAAAAAAAAAAGAAAACAATTTTGAATATAACTCTCTGCATTAACGAAAGTTAATTGTTTGTGACATATTTACACTAGAGATAGAAACGCTGTAGTCAGAAACACTTAAATAACTATTGGCTATTTTTTTTATATATAATAATAAAATCTAAAATTTAAATTATTTAAAAAAAAAAAAATTGTGTGCCGCAACATTAAATTTTGTAATAATTTTTTTATGAATAAATTTTGACTAAAATATAAATACTTTCGCAAGCCGGTGATTAATGTTATTTCCTTAAGTTGGCAACACTGCTGGCAAGTGTATCTGTATAAGTGCATAATTCATTATTCATTATGCTGTAACCCTAACGGAAGGTGCGAGGGCAATATGGTGCAGATTAGAAGAGTAGACAGCGGCTTATCGTCTATTGGTGAATTTTGAGGCTAGAGAATATAATGACTTGAGTAATTCCAAAGCTCTCTTGTCGGAACTTGCATCGGAATTGGAGCTGGCAGCTGTTAAGATTTCTTCCTCCGGATCTTCTACTCGAATTTCAAATTTTGTAGTTTGTTCGTCACTACTAATAGCAGACGGTAAAGTACTTAAAGTAGCTGCATTTGTAGTGGAAAGCTGTTCCGTACTGGTGGACGGATAGTGTATAGTTGAAGTAGTGATTTCTTCGCCACTTCCCGTCCGTCTGTAGGTAGTAATTGGCCATTTTTCCGTAGTCGCAAGTGTTTCTTTGTGATAAGCCGTTTTTCCTTGAGTTTCGTCGTTTATTTTACCGTCCATATCTATTAGAGCGTTAAGTAAATGTTTACGTGACCTTTCCAGAGCTTTACCATTTTGATCGTCACACGTCTGTATCAGTAGAAGAAGAAGACTTAGAACTTGACGATTGTGTTCCGCTTGAGCCATAACGTTTTTCAGATGCAAAGCTTCATTTTCATTGAGACCTCCGAACAGTTTATTAGCTATACGTTGCAATCCACTGCTCGAAGGCAAGGATTCTCTAGGTATATGATAAGTATCGAAAAGATCCTGCCAAGGATCTTTACTTTCAGAACGTGTATTGATACTACGTGGAGATGCGAATTCGGTTGATGAATAATGAGATTCTGATAATAACTCTGCCTGACTTTTTACGTCAAGCTTATGCGATGATTGTGTTGTAGGACCACTGATTTCACGGCGTCCATAAGTATTCGGTGTTATAGTACTGGACTTTGTTTTACGTTCCTTCATAAGGCCATCGTTAATCATTAAAGGATCTAAATAATCTTTCTCGGACAAGGCGTTCCAAGGATTATCAGTAGGTTTTACTGTAGTACTTGTTGTGTTTTTTAAGCCTTTGAGTTGCTCTTCTCGTCTAAGCTGATTTAAAGGATTCACAAACGATTGAGTTTGTTCACGCTGCAAGAACTCTTCACCCTCTCCCGAATCAGGGGTTGGTGGTTCTAATTCAGCGGATAGCTCCAAACTGTGCTTTTGTTCTGAAGAAAATTTCAGAGTCGTATAATCAAATACTTCTGTAGTGCTGACCAAGTCCGCCAAATGGGTTGAAGTGTCGAAATTGCTATTGATTTCAGCTGCTATACTTGGCGGTTCAGTAGTTTGCAATGGTATTATTGAAGGCAGTTTGGTAGTGGGTAGATAAGAGGCAGCTGTTCCTGAATTGAACAGAGGAGTATTAGTCGTTGTCACAAAATTCGTGTATGACTTTCCCCCAATTGGAGGTTCGGTAGGTCTAGCTGCCTCTAATTGTTCTCGAAACGCTCTTGGGTCGTCTAAATATGAAGACAATGCATTAGAAAAGACTTTCGCTATTTTACGAGATTCTGGTTTCTCAGCCAAAGCTTCTACGGTCGCATCGGTAGAAGCAATTTGTGGGAACGGCGTTATGGTGATATTTGTATTACTCACATTATCGACATGACTAAGCAATCCTTCACTTGGATCTGTGGAGTTTTCGTTTGCTGCCTTCAGACCAAATAAAGTGGAATATTTGTCGACAGTTTTATTACTTAGTAAACCAGATTTTATATCATTAGCTTTCACCAGAACACCAACCGAAGATTCGGTAGTTAGAGTAGTAGTGGTATCGGAAAGTTTTTGATCTAAAACGCGTACAGAAATTGTAGGCAAAGGAGTGCTAGCATCATTTTTTGATTTATTTAGAGATTCCTCAATCAAGTTATCCGATCTGTGAACAGATGTCTCTGAATCCTCTGTGGCGAAATATTGCGCCAACGATATTAGGGCATCGGGACCCGAAGAGGGTGGTATATCTAAACCACTGCGCGTTTTCCCATTGACCTTAACAACTTCCACATCTTCTAGTTTAGATTTCAGCATATCCATAGTTTTTAACATGTCGTTGACGTTGCGAGAGACGGCATCTTCTGCTGCAGTAGGTACAGGAGCGAATAATAATAAATCACCTGAAGCTCCACCATTGGAAAACTTGGTGAACGACGCATTTTTGGGTAGATATGTAGCACCTGTTGAGACGGTCGTGGTACTTTCTGTCAGTTTCTCAATATAAGCTTTTTGCGACGGTAATTCTATATTGATTTTGCCATTACCATGCATAGCTACCCTATGCACTTCCGAAGGCCCTTTCTCTCCATAGAGATGACGCATGCCTATGACAACCGGCGGTTTTATAGTGGTCGGTGCTATTACTTCTACGTCAGATATTTCAGTTGTACTAGATGGAGCATAAGACGATTCTGTGAAAACCTGAAAATGGGTGATAGCGTTGGGTCCGAATCTGTGGGAGTTTGCATGATTAGCTGTGGTAGTTGCTTTGATTTTACTTTCCGCAACTTTTGTTTTTTGTATTGCCGGTACTGTGGGTGTATAAAAGGGCGTCGATCTGGTAGTTTCTAAACGTTTTGCAGTGGAATAAGTTCCTGAAAAATATGAAGGCGTGGTATTCTGTTGGATCTGGGCCGACTTAGTAATGTAAACGTTATCGTTTATTGAATAATTCTCGTTGTCGTTAAGAAGTTTCTGAGATTTTTTTTCTTCTCGATAACGTTGCGAGCCCCTTTGACCTTTACGAGCTCTTTCGGTTGATTCGTTATTGAATTGGTTGTTATTGTAATTATGACGTGATTGCAAAACACGCTCTGTTACGGTCTTCTTTGACGTTTGGCTGCTGGAATGGCTTATTTTGGCGATTTGTTTATTGGACTTTTCGTAACCATAATCGTTACGATTATGATTGTTGACAAATGAAGAACTTTCGGCTGTTATTTGAGATTCGTTATCATTATCATTACTTTCTATGTTCGAAAGTAAAGGTTTTGACGGTATTTTGTGAGGCTTTTCGCCAGACAAGTCATCAAAGTCGATACTTTCGAGTGAAGGAATCTCCTCAGAATCTATACGTCTTTCGGATTTATTATTGATACGTGAACGTTCAGAATTCTTTATAGGTACGCGAGCTTTAATGTTCAAGCCTCCTCCTACAATATTAAAGCCCTTCACTGGTATCGCCGGTTTTAAGCGTTGCACTTTTTGTTTGTTTAGCAATTCAGCGCTATCTGCATAAAATCCAGAAGAACCTAAACAGTTTACTTTGAACCACCAATCACATGTTAATTCACTTTGCTGGAAAATTGTACCATTGGGACAAAGAAATGATATTTTGCGTCCTTCTTCACAGATATGAAAAACCTACGGCAAAAAAAAAAATTGTAAAATTTTTGTAAACAAACATTATTTTAAGCATATTTCTAACCTGACAATCAGTTTCCATATCGGCAAAGTAGCCATTCCCATAGGTTCGACAACTAAATGACGTTTTCGGTATACGTGGATATATAGGAAAATCTATACCCGGACGTCCAACCACCCCTTGATAGACTTCGTAATCAACGTCTTCATCGGAGGCCCGTTTCTTCAAATGATGTTTATGTTCGTTACAATTAGTATGAGCTTCGTAATGTTCCTCTTCGAACTGAGTTGCACCCGTTTGTCTGGCCAAAATACGAGCTGGCAAACGATTCTACAAATATTTAGAACAAATTTCTTAAGCATTGAATTTGCTACACGCTTATATAGTTACTTACTCGAGTTTCGGCCCAGGCTAGATTTAAGATCACCACGTACGCAAGGGCTGTAAAAGAGAATAAAATTTAGGTTTAACAATTTTGCGACTATCATACGCGTTTACTGTAAAATTATTTCGAAGATTTTTTAAAATTATTTATGTCAGTTATATGAATTTATATAGAATTAAGTCATTATTTTGAATGCGCTTACGCCACCATAACTCTGGAAAGTATAATTAAAAACATTTTTTGATTCATTACTATGCGATTATGCTGAGTTAACCCAATTAGTAAATAAATCGAAAGAATTGAAAAAGTATGAAAGTTTTACAGAAACTAAACTAAAGATTCAACCTCTCTGCTACATTTTATCAAGTCCTCGAAAATCAAATATTATTTTTGAGCACATTTCGTAATTATCTTGAAAAAATGCAACATATAAACGCGGCATAGCCGGCAGTTTGATTACAAAACAATTTTCCATCTCTCGCACCGATCGTTAACGAATGAAAAAATCTGTGATAAGTAAAATGAAGAAAAAATATTAAGCCTACGCAAAAGGTCAAAAATGATGTCACTCTTTCAATTCATATTAATATAAAGTCGGGATCAGCGGTTTTCAAAGGTCCCCTACTATATAAAATTCATATTTAGTTAATTTTCTACTCTCAAGTTAATTATTATATGAAATACGTTATAATCTAAATCGCATCATTAACTCCCATCATCATCGCATCATGATCGGTGCATTGTGTTGTGTAAATCAATCGATCACACAGTGCAAATGTTTACAAACCATCACTCACTTTGATTATTTGATAACAAGAATGAATGAATGAATGAATGAATGAATGAAGGAATGCCTCGTTGTTACGACGGTAGCATACGGATACATATACTTTCGTATACCTAGACGTATGCGTATGGGTGTAAAGTAAATATTTCACTCTTTCGCTCTCTCTCTCTCTCTCTCCCTCTCACTCACTCTCTCTTGTGCTTGCTGCATATATATCTTTGAGGAAAATCTTTATCGTATAGTTTTTGTCTTCGCAGATATTACCTTTATTTTCATATAAATGTGTGCGTGTGTGTATGTGTGTAACAATTGTAACCGATTGCATCGACCGATAAATTTATTTAATTTATATTTTCATTGTGTGTGAATGCGACACTTACATATTAAAAAGCTTTGAGTATCACAAACACAACGCTTCGAAAGGCGTTAAAGGTGTTGACTCTGTATATACAAATGTTTTTATAGAAATTACTACTAACACAAATGAATTTGAGAATAAATAGAAAATGAATATTGTCATCCTAAGTTAGTTGTTAATAAAAATAAAACATTTTATAAGAAAAAGAAAAGTGTTTTAAAACGATGGTAAACCTAAAGTGAAAACAATCACAATCACAATCTGAAAGTCAATCAAATAATTATTTCATGCTAATAACATAATCTTTGATTACTTTAAGGTCATTTTTGATTATTTATTAATATTGAGTCCTATTATCCCGTTATTAGTTTGAAATTTCTTTGGCACAGAAAATCTATTTATGCTAAGGAGTACATATTGAAAGAAGCGCCAGCTTAGGAAATATCACTTTAATCATTTATTAGTACAGAAATTGTGTTGTCAGAATTGTTAGTAATTGAGGCGGGCACTTTTTAAATGTTTGGCAAAACCGCTTCCTTTGTTTTCATAATTTGAAAACCGCTTTAATTTCTTTAATCTTATTCACAACAATTTTTCTTACCATTACCGTTTATATTATGTAACAGATCGAGTAATTGCTTAAAAGAAAATATGTTTTCAGATTAAATTCATACGGGAGTCATATATAAATAAATGTCTTAGAAAAAGAAAAAAAATAAATAAAATAAAAGAGGAAAATACTTCCTTCTTGTCACATGAACCGCCAAAACAATATATAGGAAGAAAGTAAGTTTAATAAAAAAAAATCTGTGTGAGAGAAGAAACAAAAAATAATAATAGATAGAAACGTAAAGGTTAAGCGGTAAGTTGGCAAAAAGGTTAAACTGCTGCTGCAATCAAGGTATCGTTTACAATGAAAACACAAAACTAAACGTAATCCACAAAAAACGCTGAAATCCCTGATAATTGCTTGGTAAAGACAACAAAAAAAAACAACAAAAAAAATTGTGTGCTCGAAAACTTATTAACATACAAATGCCTAAAGAAAAGGTAACAAACAGATGCTCCTTAAAAAAGAAACTTGAAAAGAAAAAAAGAAAAAAAAATGAAAAAATTTCACTTAATATTATCGTGTAATGTTTGGCTGTGTCGTCATCACTTGGTTGGACGGTTTGGTTTCTTGTTGGTAGTGATGGAGATATTAGGAACAGGGTGCAGGGTAAAAATTGCAAGAGAGAAAATCATCTGTGCAGTTAACTAACATGTTGACACGTTGCCATCTGCAACTTTTTGCTTTTGTAATAGACGGTAAGAATTATTAATAAGAAATAGATTAAATTTGTCATCTCGTTTGTCGATAAGATTTCATATATCCGTCCCTCTGTCATTTATTCCGAATTGCATTTCTCAAAAGCCTAAAAGCTAATAAGGAAAGATAAATCCTAACTCATATTTTCTATGTTTAGCTTAAAAAGCTTTTTTTTCTCTAAAAATGACCGCAATCCATCCTTAGTAACTCCCGCAATTGTTACAAACATGAAAATGTTTCAATTCATAATAATCATAGTATCAAAGTATTGTTAATAAGAGTTTGTTTACAGGCTATGAAATCGATCTGAAATCTGGCAGAAATACTCAGTCGCCAGTCTGGCTATCATATGTATACATTTATATATTTGTATATGCTTAGAGTTGTGTGCTTAAGGTGTATCCCGAATTCACTTTAAGGCGTATATAGTTTTATTGTTTTGCTATTTTCTCTTTAATTTTCTTCTTTCTCGTACACGATGTAATGTAAGCAGTTTTATGACTTGTCTGCCACCTGTGTGAGATATGGCAGACAAATAAACAAGCATTCAAGAAATTTTTGCTTGCAACAACCAAAACACAGCACAGTCTGAAATATTTCCTTATTTTTGTGTTAGGAGAGCAGGCAGAAGACATTCGGTAATCGAATACACATACACACAAAAATAAATAAAAATTTTATATTTTCATGGTACATCTTCGTTACATCTCCCCTTACTGCTTTTAGCGACAGGTTGAGCCCCGTCAAGCTTTAGGCGTGTATGCATGATAATGTTGTTTACCTGCCTAGTAACCATATTTAACACACAAACGATTTTAATTTTGTTTATAATAATAAATTTTTACTATTAATATATTTAACTTGCTAGAGCGGTTTAATAGTTTTACGATGATTTATTGGTTAAATTAGTTTGAATGAACAAAATTAATAAAAAAATAAATAAATAAATAAAGACCTTGAAAGGTTTCATGAAGTTTCAATATTTCTATTCAATGTTATAAGAACATCTCTTTAATCCCTTTCTTTTCGATTTTATATTTATTCAATTACAGGCTTCTAAACGAGCCTTATATACTGCATGAAAACTAATTCGGCGCTTGGCCGTTTTCCGTAAGAATTATAGTTCAGTTTATATGCAGTTTTTAGCGCAAATGATATATGTTGCATGTATTTCGAAATTGATGCCTTGATGGAAATTCAAAAACCCCATGCACTTTGATACTCTACTAGCTATCGATTTTCCGTACCATTTGCAGCAAAATCATCATTATGAAAAGAGAAGCCCGATAATATCGTTATTGTCATTAACTGTTTGTTTCGTATTATTGTACTTTTTTCTTGTCTTAAGAAGAGCTTTACTATATCATTCTTTGTTCTCTTAATATACACAAACTGGACTATTCTGTATTTATGGATAAATACATGAATTGCAAGCAGAAGACGCATGTAGTTGGCTTTAATCAGGTGGTTACAGCTGACATTTTAATCACTTTTTGTCACTCAAGTAACTTTTAAAATCTATTCATTTATAAATAAAAAAAAATTATTTATCAATTATTTTCAAATTGTTTTTTGTTTCTTTTTTGTTTAAGGTGACGCACGTGCAATAGCAAAAATTGAGCAATCGAAAGCGAATCGTTTTCAAACTGATATCATTAAATGATATTTAAATTTAAACTTTTAAATATAATTTCAATTATCGTATTATGTCGTATATTGATCAGCTGTCAATTAGTTGAAAATACTGAGATGTTTTAACCTTCAATTAGATTATAACTGTTTTGAATATTATTTAACTGATCGTTGTTCTTGTGTTCATATTCCAAATGCTCGTTGAATTTCTTGAACATCTGCATTAGGTGTTAAATATCATGCTGGTAGTGCGATGCATAATGCGATGGTATAGAGAAGAAAATTTCATCAAATCATCATTCAAAAGAAGAATAATTTCAGAAATCATGCTGTTTATGTTATACGGCGTTCAAAAGCAATAAAAACAAGAACGATAAGAAACTCTGAAAAACTGGAAAATTAAAAAAAAAAAAAATTAAGTAAATAATATTTTTTTTTATTTATTTGTGATTTTGTTTTGTTTTTTTTTTTTTGGAAGATATTGCAAATATGTATGTTGTTGTATACTCTGTACAAGAATGAATCAGATGATGTTCATGTTGCTTGAAGCGATGAGTGAAAAACGCATGGCGGATGTTGCTTTGGTAGCAAAACAGCAGCAGCGAGAACATCAATAGCAATAGCAATACAGCAGAAAATGGAAATAAAATTTCAAACTACCAAAAATTCTAAAGACCTCGATAAAAAACGCAGCCATTTAACCTCAAAATCTATAACTGTGTCTGGCCAAAAACATAAAAAAAAAAACAAAAGCTATCCCCACCGCTAGGTTCATCTCTACTTAAAAATTAACTAAAGAAAAATAAAATTTAAAAAATTTGAAAAAAAAAAAACATCAGCTCTGTGTTGCACACAGAAAATTTAATAAAGTTTTGTTTGTTTTCCTAAGACCCAGACAATTGTTGGTTTTTGCTTTACGCTGAGATTCTTGACCAGAAATTAATGTCAGAAAACTGTGAAGCATGAGTTTAAATCAACAGCTGCCAATTTGTTGGTATTCATGTATTTTAGTGTTTTTTTCCGTTTTATTTTTCTTGCTTCAGAAAATAAAATTCATTCATATACGAATGTAAATACAACAAACAAAGGTCGTTCGTTGTTATTTCTCTATGCTTTGCCTGCAAATGAAAGCAAAAAAAAAACTATTTTTCTTTTTTTTTTTGGAAATATTAAATGTTTTTTAAACAAATTTTTTAGAATTTTATTGAATTTTTCATGTTTTTAAAAAACTTATTAGTTAAAAAAAATAAGAAAAAAAAGAAAGAAATAATTAAAACCACTTTAATCGCCTTAAAGCGCATTTTGTTTATCATTTATCATCTAAATTGTGGGCATATCGTTAACTTGGCCGACAAACTGTTTCCGAAATGAACTGAAATGCTTCTACTAACTTTTAAATTGTTATCAAATTACTGAAGATGACATTAAAAAATTTTTCTTAACTTTTATAAATATTTCTGCGGGAGAACTAAGTTCTTCTTTTTTATAAAAATTTCATTTAAGGATATATATGTAATTGTTGATAGGTTTTTATTTTAAATTTTGATGGCAATCGCACGATCGGATTGTCAAACTGGTCACCAGATGGAAGACAAGATTGACGGATGGACAGAAGCTGGCGAGCAAACAGATGATGCGTACTAACATACATACTTACAGACAGACAAACGAGTTAATTGACGGACAAACAAGCTGACTAATAAACAAATCTGAGCTGGATGACGGATGGACGGACGGACGAAGGGAGGGACAAGACGAGAACATGACGAATAAACAGCCAAAATAATGAACATGCAATTAAAATGACATATCGTCAAATAGTTAACATGCCCGACAGAAAGATAAATTGACTTATGAACAAAGAGGATGAGGAACAGATGAATAACATGATGGACAGCAAGGTAAGGTAACGAAGAGGAACAAATGACAATTTGGCGCTGATCAAAGAAGAATACATATTTTGAGGCTTCTATTTATAAAATATAACAAATAGAGTGTTGCAAATGCAATGATAAACTAAATATATTTCCTATGAAAATACAAATCATATTTAAATTAATAAAATTCGTTAGAAATGCACATATTTTCATAAGCTCTCGAATTGCGCAATCAACAATTACTTGAAGATTCGCTTGCCTTTCTGTCTGTTAGTTAGTTATGATAGTATGCTTCTCACACACACAGACACACACAGAAGTCAAAATGACTTTATTGAATTAATATTGCAAGTGCATCGTTTCAATATTACATCGCAGGTTAACTTCAAAAATTATATGAAGGTGGTATGTATGCATTTGGGTTTTTCCAAAATATTAAATTTTGATTAATGTAAAGTGAATGCTAAATAGATTTGAAAAATTCAAAGTTTATCTCTATGTGGAGAAAAGTAATAATAGAAACAAAAAAAGAAATATTTATTTGAGTATTATGCTCAACAAATACGCAGCCATGAAGGTTCAGACTTTCTTTCATTTTTTACGGATATAACAATTAAGAACAACGAGTACTATTCCGCCGCCTTTTCTACGCGGATTTAAGCGGATTTACTCTGTTTCGTTTCCTATAGATATTATCCTTTGGATGCGTTTTCTTTTCTTTTTTTTTTGTGATTCTACGTTTTGTCTTACTACTGCTACTTCCAAAAACGTAAATATCCCTATAATATGTCAATCAATAATTCCCGGGACTGAATAGGGAAAAAACATTTTCTTTGCAAAATTTCCGTTTTATTCATCAGCATAATCAACCACAATCAGTTCAAAGCTTCTCTAACGTTTGGATCCTTTCAGTGGTATATCGAAAGAATATCAAAAAAAAAAGAAGAATAAAAAAAGAAACAAATATAAATTAAGGAAGGGTCTTTACATGCAATCACCAAAAGAGGATTGCAAGCCAATCTCAAGGCCTTTTTTTATTGTAAAGTCTTCTAAGACTCAACTGACTCAACTTTAAATGTTTTGCTTAAACTTTAATGAAGCGTATAAAATATTAAAAAAAAAAAAAACAACTATTTTCCTTATTTGTTTTAGTCATTTTTCAAAAACATATGAAGACATATGACCTTTGGAAAAAATTCAATACTTTATGGTTAAAGTCACTAATGATATCCAGTATGAGTCTTTGTAACCATAAAACCTATAGAAACAATCAATCAACGAACACCGAAAATAAGATAATGTTTTAATTTTTTTTTTCTTTTCTGTTAAAAGCTCCTCTTTATGTTACTTCGAGGCTTTCAACATATCTTGAATCGAGTTTGTCACCTAAATTTAACCGCATTAACTCAAATACTCAGACCTTAACGTACAACAGCGACAATTGTGTGCATTAACACAATTTGAACGCGATCTAATCACTTGCTTGGTTGAAGAATTAAAGACACGCATGCGTTGTTGTTTTTTTTTCTTTTTTCTTATTTTTTTTTTTTTAAGTTTTACTACTAAAAGGGTGTCTTTGTGTCAGTGGGTTTCTTTATCTCGCATCGTAATACACCTATAAAGTTCGGTTTGTTTCATTTCAACTTTTGCTTTCTTTAGTTTAACAATTTTTCTTTGAATGTTTTTGTTGTTTATCATATACATATATACACACACACACATATATATATATATATTTGTTTTGTGGTTATTCGTTGTTCGTTGATGTGTATCTGCATAGATTACTTAATTTTATATTGTGAGCAGACTGTTGATATGCATTGAATTCTTTTTTTTTTGGCTGTTTATTATTATTTTTTTTATTTTTTTTTTTGGACAGATTTTATTTATTTTAATTTTACTTTTTTTTACTTCTCTTTGCGTTGAATATGAGATTTTTTATTTAATTAAAATACAATAAGCATTGTTGCTGGTGGTCTGGGCATATGACTGCGTCTGTGAGCTTTTACTTAATTCAATAACAAAAAAAATTTTCCAAAAAAAAATGGTTAAATTAGGCCGACATATGGTTTCCAAGAAGCATAATAATTTGAATATAAATTTTTTTAGAAAAAATTTCTTACTTTTAAGACAATTTTGGAGAGTTTTTTTTTTAATTATAAAATTACAAACCTATTCAAGCCATACTATTTATAAGCTACTATCAGAATCTTGTTGTAATATAAACATATTATATATAATATAAACAGTAAAATATTTAAGTTTTTACTAGAGAAAAAGTGGCGGCCTTTTGTGTAACTTAATATTTCATAAAGTTTTCATAAAGGTTTTAGTCAACATAAGACTCTGAATCGATTTAATCCCATCGACTTGTCTGTCTGCCCATTTATGCATCTGACTGTCTGTCTGTGTGTCTTGCTTTCTATTGTTCATTCTGTCGCTTTTTTTTTACTTCTAATTGATCGACTGAGACATTCGCATTTAATGGAATATTTTTCAGATCATACGCTCAATGCATAAATATTATGTAAGATAAATATAATTATTTTACTTTGTTTTAATTAATTTTTTAAGAATATATTCAAATTTTGAATTTTCTAGTTTCAAAATGATTTTAGGTTTTCGGTTTTTTTTTAAATATAACTTCTTTCACAGCACAAACGTAGCTTCTTTAGCTACTATATTGTGACTTAGAAAGATATTACACAGAGGTATATAAATAGAAATATGAAGAGATTTTAATTTTATTTTTGTATAAATATATATACACACACATGCATGCATATATGTTATATAGTGTTTTGACATTTTTCTATTCAAAGTCAACATCTATTAAAGTGAACAACACCTTAATCTAAGAATTATTTTACAGTAAAACAAAAGACTTAAACAACGAACTAGTCATTCTTTTGTATACAATTGTGTACGCTCTATCGTAATATAAAATTATATTAATTTATCCATTCATTTTGTTAAAAAAAATCTATCAAAAGCTTCAAAAAATATTCGTTTCTTGTTATTTGTTTATTTTTAGAAATCTCGTTATAAACAAAAATTAAGATCGACAAGTGAAAGAAATTTTCCAAATATTTCTTATTGATCTTTATAAACCTTACCATACCTCTCTATCTTAGTTGAAAAATTGCGATAACCTTGACTTTAATTGTTACTTTAATAAGCTTAGAGTTGCACAAAAAATTAACTAAATTCGCTGTATGTAATTACTTTAAACGGAGGGTGGTCCAGATTCGCCTTAAGCCAAATATTAATTCTTTATTGGTTTATAACTTAACTCAGCAATAGATTACATTGTTGACTGATTCATTTGAGCTAATGAGTATGTTAAATATTATTATTATAAGAAATAAATATGTGAACGTGAAATAAACACACAAAACTTAATAATGAAGATGTCGCTGCATTTGTAAGTTGTTTTGAACAATTCATTGGATAGTCGGAAATCAGTCAGCCACTTTAGATGTCGGCTTAAGCAATTTTATTGTATTGCAGTAGTTGTCTCTTTATTTCTATTATTCAATTGACATTAACTTTATTTACAAACTTGAAAAGTTTTCCAACAAATTTTTAAAAATGTATAACGGTACTCTTTATTATATGATATTATTATTACATATTACATACTGTTGTGAAAATGTTTATAACTGATAAATCTATTAATCAAAATATTTATTTAAATCGTTTTGATAACTTTTATCCCTATACCCCTTTTTGTATTAATCGAATGAAGATTCGAATTTTTGCAAAATACTGTAAGCAAGAGAATTCATTGATATTTCCCCTTCGGAAATATTAACGTTGTTTCTTCTAATTTAGTGCCTGCATCCACTCGTCGAATCCATTTTCTATTTTCTTTTTCTATTGTTGCTTTCCCATCCCAAGTTAAACTACTTATTTTATGAAGCGGTATTCAAAGATAAATTTTACTACTATGATACAAACTTAAATTTCTATTTAACAAGTCCTTCCGTTTGTGTCACATAGTACAAGGCAAATCGAACAGTAGTTGGCCCAGTAACCAAAAGGGAAGAGGATATACTTACTATTCTTCATTTTGGTTTTTCCATCTGTTGGCGTTGCCAACTCCTTCCAATCATTACCAGAGTTACCTCCCTTTTATAATAATAACTTGTTCTATCGCTTACTGCTTATCGCAGTAACGCATATAAAATTCTATGGTATAAATTTATGAACTTCAGGAGGGACAGTGTGGACCAAAACGAGGGTCCGACTTTGGTTCTTACAATACATATTTCCATAATGTATGCATAATATTCGCAAAAATATCATTAAGAATGTCATCAAATATGTCATTAAAAGTAGGATCAAATATACTATCAATTCATCAAATACGTAAAGAAAATATCACTAAAATTTTTAATTAAAAGACCATCAAAAATGTCATGAAAACTATCATCATTACATCAAAAATTGTATCAAAAATATGTTAAAAGAACTTTCAACGATAATCAAAAAGATCATTAAAAATATTAGCGAAAATTTAATTAAAAATGATATAAAAAATAATAACAAATTTTTTATTAAATATATATAATTAGAAGATAAGCAAAAGTGTTATCGAAAATTTCACGCATGAAAATATAATGAAAAATAGTATCAATTGTACTATCAAAAATTTTGTCAAAAATATTATCGAAGGGAAGTTCGCAATAGAGAGCTTAATTGTATGCTTTCACAACCAACTTCGTAATCATTATATATTTTGAAAGCTAGCGAAAGAGTTCGATTAATTAATCAATATCAAAAATCATTTTTAACACATTTTATTAGAATAGCAAAGAATTATCCGATGTATATGTAGAAGACGTATTGACAGAACGCAAGTGTCAAAACTGATTTGGAATATATATCGATCCGACAATTTTGATATTGAAAATGAATAACTTCCTGATAGGCCAATTGAACCGACAACATAAAGTCATTAATTGATAGGGACTGTTAAATATCATCTTACAAGATCGTTTAAAAATTAATTTTGATTGAATTATAAAAATATTTATACACTATAAGAGAATTGTCTCCCATTGTGACCACAAAAAGCGAATGTTTTTCTCAACAACTTGAAAAGAAACTTATAGTCGACTGCAACCGATTACTTTATATCCATTACTTTCATTATGAAATAAGCAAAAAAAAAAAACTAAATTTCGTTTCTATATAATATTGGATACGCCTAGGAATGACCTTTTTCCACTGTGTGTACAACTACTGTAGTTTGTAAGTATTTGTGCAAAAAGTTCAAAAAGAAATTTTCTTTGCTTATATGGTACTGTAAACTGTACAACCCTTTAATCGATTTGGCCAATTTCCAATATTATTTTAAAGTTTGCGGATCGGAAGAATATGATTACGACAGACATTACTCAGGTAGTTAGTGGGTCATGTCTAGATTGATTTCGAATTTGATGTTAATCTAGTACACAGATACATATTGCAAACGTTTTAATAAAGTGAAAATAAATTTATCCATCGGTGGTGAGTATAAAAAAATGAAAACAACCAATAAAAATACAATTAAAAAAAAATGTTTATCAAAACTAGGGCGAAAGTCAGCCAGAGATATTTATAGGTGTCAAGTATCCATTGGAAACCATACACTTCTGGTTCTGAAAAAGCTAAAAAATAATTTGTGAATGAATATAAAAATTGTCCTTTGGAGATAAACTTAAATAGTAGAAGAGTTTCCTAATATATACTATCAAAAAAATATACAACAAATATACACATACGTGTGATCAAAAAGGAATCTTACTAAGTTCTCTTTAGTCATCGTAGTGTGATGCATAATGAATATTATTCTGAACATTATGCGTTGTTTGTGTGAAATAAATTATGAACAGACTACTCTCTCGGTTTGCAACTTCCTGTGTTTTATTTTCACTACAAATACAATTCATATCTGTCCGCAGTAACTCTGCTCACTATTTCTGGTTACTTTTTTTTGAAACTCAATAAATCTTCCAACGAAAGTCACTTTGACTTGCTTGAAAAGATAAAGCCGCTTCAAACAGTTCACTGAAAGTGAGTCTCCCTAGCAACTGAAAGAATTGACATAAAATTTGAAACAGACATAAGTTATGGTGTTGCCCATCCCAGAAAAAATAAAAGGAAAACTCCTTACACTTAGATAAAATCACATGATTTATATGCAAAAATCTTACTTACTAGCTAGTAATTAATTATCATAAAGTATGCGAAGGATTCGCCTTTTTTATATATATAACGTTTACGTTTCCGAGCATATTATCTTGAAGATGTTACGTTTTGATGATGTTATATTTAACATCATGATATCTCGTATTTTAAGCTTTTGCTATATTGATAGCATAGCGTAAGAGAAGCATGATTATCGTATTCGTAGCAAATAGCCTTTGTTATTAGTGCTTATTCTATTTTCTTTTGTTTAAGAATTCATTCTATTGGTCTAAATAAATTAGAATATTAATAATAAGAATAACAATAATAAGAATATAACACAAAAAAAAAATTAAAAATATTGCACAGAAAAAGTTTGATTTAAATTATATACGACTTCTTTCTCGTCTTTTATTTCGTTTATTATTAGTTAAATTTTATTGCATTTAAAAGTATTTATTTTACCTTAAATTATTAATCCATGATGCGATGTTTTAATCAAAAACTTCCTTAAATAAGCATTGATGTCAGCTTTAAAGACCGTATAATTATTAATATTTCTCGTTTCCAATAAATACGTCGTAAATCAACTTATAATTAATTTATTAATTTTTTTTTTTCAATCTAACTTGTTGGCATTAAGAAACAACAAATATTAATAATTAAATTAAAAAAAAAAGAAAGGAAAAGAAAATAATTAATAAATTGCGGAGAACAAGAATTCTAATAAGATACTCAGTAAATAATAATGAATATGAAAATAATTGGGGAACTAAATAAGCATTTAGGGCAGTCCATTATCCATTCGTTATTGGTTTTACCAATTGAAAGATTGTGGTTATCTTTAAGTAAATCTTGAGTAAGTTTTTTTATTTTAACAAAAATTTTTTCCAATCTAAATTTCTTAACAAACCATAAAAAAAACCAAAAATTTTTGCATTTTGTTTTCTTTCTGTTTCAATTATGGAGAACCTCTAGTAGAAAAGTTTTGTTGGGGGTGGGGGGGTTCGAACTATTATTCACATTTTAGGAAGATGTTGTTTTAGTTTTATAATATATTACACCTTTTTTTTTATTTATTTATTTATTTTTTCTTTTTATATCAAAACTCAAGATTGTTATGTACGCTTCAGTTTCTCTTGTTATTTCATTTGTTTACTAATTCTTTATGTATTCATTTAATTTTTATGATTACTTTGCACTTTATTTACTTGAACTAAGCAAGTTTTAAAGCAATTTGTGTCTTGTCAATTGAATTTGAAATTCGTGACAATTTAAAAAACCATTTATTTATCTTTTAAGAGATTATTCTGCTTAATAATCACACATCATTAAGAAAAACTCATACTAGATTCAAACAAAATACACGATCTTGAAGAAGGAGAAGAAAAATCGTTTTACATTAGAAAAAGCATAAGAATTGAAAGATGAATAAATTGGATGCAACATTGGACGATATGCAGAATACGCGCTTCAGTAATATTTATCATGACCTTATCAAACAAATGGCAAAGGCGACACAATTCAATAAAATTGAAGTGCGAAGCATACTGTTGGTCTACCATAAATTTGTCTTAATGAATGGGCCAAAGGCCAAGATCATGACCAACGCACAATTTCATAATTTATTTTTAGTTTTATTTAAAATCTACGATTTGCAAATTATTGAACGCATCCTAACGTTAATAACAACGGATACGAAAAAGGATGTTAATCCAACGTCTTGGGTGAAACTTTTCTCGGTATTCATGTCCAATAAATTGGAACAAAAGATCAAGTTTACTTTTCAAGTAAATATTCTTATGATAAAAATAAGAGAAAATCGCTTTCGTAATCATTTCTTTCGTTCTTAAAGATTTATGACTCAACTAATACAGGATATTTAAATCGTGAAGTTGTTACTTTAGCCGTTGCAAAGTTTTTCATGGGTGAGGATGAAGATGAAGTCAACGAGTTACGTGCGGTGAGTTTTTAAAAATAACAATTAACTTTAAGTAAAAAAAATTAAATATATTCAGGATATGCTTGAAGTGCTTTTTAAAAAATTTGATCAGGATCGTGACGGTTCTATATGCTACGAAGAATATGCTGCAATTGTTAAAAAAAACCCTATGCTGTTGGAATTTCTGGGTCAATGCTTTCCCAACGTCGATGGTATGAATGTGATTGCATATTGTACAAATATGCTGTCGAAAACACAATTTTCAAAATCGGATATCGATGAAAAGTGATTAGTTTTTTTAAAGATTTTAGTTTAGAATATATTTTTTTAAAACTTATTACGAATAATTAAAATAAATTTCGAATAAAAGAGAGGTAAAAGGAAACGTTGTATTATAGACACAAAAAAAAAGCAGAAGTCTTCTGTTCATTTGGGTTTACTTAATGGACCTGCTAAAGCCATCTTAACTCGCAATTCAAAGCTAATTACGCAAATACTCATGGATTGAAAGCGTGGCTATTGTCCCATAGTCCAGGATCTTTGCTTTACAGTTACTTCGAATCGGTAAAAAACAAATTTCCAACCAACACTTAAATTGTAGATTTGAAATGTCAAACCTAGATCACCGAAACGATGCATGCATAAATGTCGTTGGATTGAATATAATTGAGAATACACTTTTAAGAAATTTTGATTTATAACCGTATGATAAGCAAGCAGCCTACAAAATGGTTATGCCACATCAGGGCTTACGTGAAAAGTAACTGTCCTTAGATGATTAAAATCATAAATATACATTTAGTCCTTTAATGCGTGGATGAAAGTTAAGTCGTTTTTGCTTTGGCGTTTGCAGAACTCTTTCGGTGGTATAAAATTGATTTCGAAACAGATAATAATCGTTTGATTTAATTTTTCACTCAAGAGTATCGGATATTCTGCAGTGATAGCATGGTTCAGTTTGTCACCTAGCAACTCCAGAAGTTCTGCATTACTCACAAAGTGATTTTATCAGAAAAATTACGAAAGTGTAACGATTAAAATGACACATATTAAGTATAATGGAATTTATTTCAAAAGAACAATTTTATTTGAATTTTGTTAAAAAAAAAAAAAACGCCACGAATTATTTTTCTTATCTAATAATGGTTTATAAGTTCTTCTTAATGCTTCTGTTTGCGTTTTCTAAAGAAAAGATACAGTTAGCACTTGCTTTTTGTAACATCCCTGTCATAAGTAATCAAGCTTGTCGACAAAAAGAAAGTACCTGAATAAGGGCAAAGAAGGTAGAGTTCATCATTTTAACTAGCTTTTGGCAAAGCTAAACTTCTTGAGGGTATTTTCGATATAATAATGTGTGAAAGACACCACTAAAAGGCTTCGAATTTTGAATTTTGTTTGAATTTTACATACACAAGCAAGAACAAGACTTCAAAAGACTTTATCCGAATCATTTATTCTTTTTTATTTACTTCATTTTATTTTTTACAATTACTTTTAATTTTAATACCCAAAACCAAATTACTTTTAATTGTGACGTCTAAAACACTTCATTTCTTAGAAGTAAACAAACTTTATGTGAATTGATGTCTTGTCAATAAAATCTGAAACCTGAATTTTTGTTTCTTTTTTTTTTTTTTTGTTTTTAATTTTAATTTTCTATAATTTAAACGCGTAGATTTATTTCCTTTTTTTTATATTTACGAACTGTTTTTCTATTAATCGCTTAACGTTAAGAAATTCGTGCTAAATTCAAACAAGATAGACAGTCTGGACAGGAGGTTTAGTATAAATTCCAAAAATTAAGCAAAATGAATAAACTGGATTCGACGTTGGACGATGTACAAAATACGCGATTCAGTAATATTTATCATGATCTTATTAAACAGGCGCCAAAGACAACGCAATTCAGTGAACTAGAAGTGCAAAGCATTCTGCTGGTCTATCACAAATTCGTCTTAGCAAACGGACCAAAAGCCAAGTACATGACTAGAAAACAATTTAATAATCTATTCCTGGTATTATTTAAAATTTACGATTTGCAAATTATTGAACGTATTCTATCACTAATAACAACCGATTTGAAAAAGGATGTCGATCCATTAGCTTGGGTCAAACTCTTCTCGGTATTCATGTCCAAAAAATTGGATCAAAAGATGAAGTTTGCATTTCGGGTAAATAAATGCTAACATTTGCAATAAAAAAAAAAATTAATTTTATAATTTTTCTTTACCCTCTAACAGATCTACAATCCAGCAAATACAGGGTATTTAACACGCGAAATTGTTACTTTTGCTGTAGAGAAATTTTTCATGGGTGAGGATGAGGATGAGGTTAATGAATTGCGTTCGGTAAATTCATTCATTTCTAATAAGTTTCATTTATAAACATTAAATATCCTCAGGATATGCTTGAATTGCTCTTTAAAAAATTTGATCAAGATCGTGATGGTGCTATTTCCTATGAAGAATATGCTGCAGTTGTTACCAAGAATCCTATGCTATTGGAATTTCTTGGTCAATGCTTTCCAAGAGTTGATGGTATGACTGTAATTGCATATTGTACGAATTTGCTGTCAAAAATACATTTGACCAAAGAGGACATCGATGCAATATGATTTGTTCTTTCTCGAATATTTTTTATAAGTAATTTTTTTATATAAACTATAATGAAAGATCGACGTGTCTTTATGTTTAATTGAACCCTTTCTGTGCATTATAGTTAAGAGACATTACAGAAAAGTCTTATTCAAATATGTGTGAAAAAGTTCTAAACCGAGTTTGTGATTTGTATCATCATATCAAAATAACTGAGGACAGTATAGTCGTCTAATGTGATTGTGGCAATAAAAGACCTTGAAAACATGTCCTTTCATGAGACCAGCCAGCATCATTTATGTGGATGTATATTACATTCAGAAGAATTTAATAATTGATCGATTTTTTTTAACACGAGCAATTTAGAATCATTGTTTGAATTAATTCAAGTTTGTCGGGAGATTGTTTATCTGCCAGATATCTGTTCATATATTTTTGCGTTTAACTTATAGGTCACAAATTCTTAAGATATTTCAGGAAAATTTAATGCATTGGCTTCTTTTGACCCGAGAACCAATTGATTATTATAGAATGAAGCCGCCTTTTGTAGGGATCGTTATGTGAGAAAAATTTTGAATCTTGAAAATTCTTCGACAAAAATTGTTAAACAATTGCAATCAGCTACACTAAACTGTTATGAAAAATTTGGATCGAAAGAGGTATTTTTGAACCTCTTTCCATGTCTTCCTAAGCATTTAGCCATTGTCCAAACTTGTATCAAACTTGGGTCATGGTTTATGATAAAAATGATCATAGTATTGAAATAAGAATTTCGAATTTGGCTTATTCTTTATGGCATATAAATGTGTATTTCGACGACTGGACGTAGCCATATAATATTACAATACTTTTGCATTACAATCAATGGTATTGAATATTGAAAGAGTTCCTCCCATTTGAACATAGTATCGTTCTTTCCCTTTTAGTGTTCTTTTTTTTTTTTAATAAAACAGTTTGTTTTTGAGTTTTATATCAATTTTTTCTCATTATTTTCATTTCAATCTCGAGACAATATATTTTATATGTATATATATATATATTTGTTGTTGTCTTTTTTTTTTTGCAATAATTTCGCGTAGTAGTTTAGTTATTATTATAAGGAATTTATATATAGAAAAATATAAAAAACCTTAACGCGCCTTAGAATCTAGACAACTTGTCGGTGATAGGAGAAGCTACAGCAAGATGAATAAATTGGATTCAACATTAGACGATGTGCAGAATACACGATTCAGTAATATTTATCATGATCTTATTAAGCAAATGGCGAAAACAACGCAATTCAGTGAAATGGAAGTGCAAAGCATTCTCTTGGTCTATCACAAATTCGTTTTAGCGAACGGGCCCAAGGCGAAGACTATGACAAAAAAACAATTTAATAATCTCTTCTTAGTTCTATTTAAAATTTACGATTTGCAAATTATTGAACGGATATTGTCGCTAATAACATCAGATTTGAATAAGGATGTACTTCCGATAGCTTGGGTGAAACTATTTTCGGTATTTATGGCGAGTAAATTGGAGCAAAAAATTAAATTTACTTTTCAGGTAAATATATAATAGAAAATAAAATTAAACCTCGTTCATAACGCTTCTCTCTTCGCAGATCTATAATGGGGCAAACACGGGTTTTTTAACGCGTGATGTTGTTACTTTTGCTGTGGAAAAATTTTTCATGGGTGAGGATGAGGACGAAGTTAATGAATTGCGTTCGGTAAGTTTTCAAATGTTAATGGATCTTCTATGCTAACGGATTTTCGTACTAAACATATGCAGGATATGCTTGAAGTACTTTTCAAAAAATTTGATATAGATCGCGACGGTGCTATTTCTTATGAGGAATATGCTGCTGTTGTTATAAAAGAGCCTATGCTGCTGGAGTTTCTTGGCCAATGCTTTCCAAATGTCGATGGTATGACAGTGATTGCATATTGTACGAATATCCTGTCACAAATACAATTTGCTAAATCCACTATCGATGATAAATGACTTATTGTTTCTCTCGAATTTCTAACTTAATAAATATTTCTCTTACAACCGTAATATAAAATTTAAAAAAAAGTCTTGCTTTAGTTTCTTATTAATTTCACTTTTTCCGCAAGCTAAGTGAAAGCCAGTTTAATCCTTACCAGAGAATATGTAAAAACTATTTTGTCGATAATTACAGTTTTTCTGTTTCGTCCTATTGAAACCACATGTCTTCAATATGCGCATCTTCAATTTTAGGCAAAAAAAATTGGTGATCGTGCGTCTGTAGTGATCAGAATTGACGGCTTGTGTCACACACTCGCTAATTTTCAAAACGTACAGACCTATCGCACATAAACGCAATAAACGCAATACCATACATTGATTTTTTGGGAATGCAAAGATTTTTCGACGATTACTCGTGAATAGAAAAAATCGTGATCCTAACGCTGTTGTTCAAGCACCCAATCAACACAAGTTTTACGCATTGCATTGCATGGTCGGCTGTTCTTGTGTTGGGTGAATTTTTTAAGAGTGGATATGGAATTTCAGTTTGGAGCTTCTTCAACACTTTCACTGAAAGCGCCAATATTTTCAATGGAGTGTGAAGATTTTGAATCGTTTTTATCCAATCCATCTCATGTATTTTTGTGTTCAGAATTTTGAAGATAATTTTACAAAATTCGCGATACATATGTGTTTCCAAACAAGGACTAACATTATTGGTAATAGATTTTAGCGTACCATCATCGTTAGCACACCATTTGAAAAGGGACTTTATATAACAAAAATCGTTGAAAACTAATAAATACCTAAAATAAATGTGAATAATTTGGATCGGATGGGT
>KK351315.1:0-20843 GCA_000671755.1 Glossina brevipalpis | reverse complement strand
AAATAGATCTATTTACCCATATAAAGATTCCCATGAAAAGTAAGCTTTTGTACGGCAAAAAATCCAATTTTTTAATGTTTCATAATGAAAATTAGTCTGTAGAAGTAATTTGGCATAAAAATTAACTACATTGAATTTAGACCAGGAAGGTCTATTTTTTAGAAATCACCTCATACAAATGATGGAAATATTTTTCAATTTAGGAATTATGAAGAATTTCTTAATGAAATAAGTTTTTATAAAGAAGAAAAATAATCTGATTTTTACATGGTACATGATGATGCAGCATATAGATTACATCCCTTTCGCAGAATTTTCTAGTAACTATTCAAATAAATTGTTTCCTATTTTGTGCTAAAATGTTATTTATCAAGTATTTATCGTTTGTCTGAGTAGACTCGCAAACTAATTTTTCTATCGCATTTTTTTTTCATTTGGAAAGAAAATAAGGAAAATTAACTCCATTAAACAAAAGACTTAAGCAACAAACTAGTAATAGGCAACAACTTTGTTTTTGTTAAAATATTTGTCAAGTTTTTCGTTTTTTTGTCTTAAATAATCGTGTGAAAATTGCATGCTCTTTACTAATTATGTTTATCTGATGTGAAGATTTTTATATTTTGTTTCAGTCTGCATACGTGTGTTTGTATCATAAATTCATTTTGTAATATCCGAATACGAGGAATCCAATCCAAAGGGTGTTGCTTGTTATCAATGAAACCCTTAAGGCAATTAAAGGCAACTTTATCAACAGCCTTAACGATATATATCAATACAAAGTACGTTAGACTACAATGAGGCTTTTTTTAAATTACTTCTCTTAGTCAGTAATTATTATTATAATTAGTTTGTTTAGTTTTATAGTATTTATTTATATATAGTAAAAATTTTTATTTATTATTAACGGTGCTTATTAAAAAATTTCATAGATATTGTGTAAGTTTTTGAAAAAGCTGTTGAACGAGTGTGCTAGCATCTCTATCGATAGAAAATTTATTGAAATGCAAATTAAATTAATAATAAACATAAATCATAAATTTGACTTTTATAAGACCTACAATAAAAAAAAAAGGAAAAAAATTTATAGTTTATTTCACTTATAATTGTAGACAAATAAACAAACAAACAAACAGAACTCAAGGCCTTTTGAGTGAACCAATTGAAAATGTTGCGCAGCTTTATCTACAAAGCAATGAGATAAGCAAAGATTCCTGCAGCCGGAACTACAAAGAAAGAATTACAAAGAAAGTAAAGAAATGATTTGGTATAGGACTCGCGATTGGCATTTGAGTTGCTCCTAATGGCTACCAACTGTTCGTTCTAAAATTAGCGTAATATTATCCGTATTCAAGTTGATGCCCAGTCCTTTAAAAAAATGTTTAACATATAAACTCCAATCCCTATCAATATAATCAAAAATAAGATACGCCTTCAGTATCCTTCTCCCTTCCAGGACTTTTGCATTTCATTCTCATAATAATACTGCAAAGTATCGAGTACATTGAGTCAAATTTTCCCATAAGACGTTCAACTAATGCAGCTAAAAGCCTTGAAAACCAAACGAGAAGAGACTAAAAAACTGTCATCATTTAACCTTCAATTAATCATACGGCTCCATAGATAAAAAGGGAAAAAGAAATCCTCTAATTATTGAAGACTTTTTTTGCGATATTGTTTTGTTTTGTTTTCTTTTAATATTTTATGCCTCAATTCTTTTGAAATGGAATTAAATTGCTTTTAGCAACTTTTATGGCATAATTTCATTACTTACTCGGGTCTTCTCATTTGCATATTAATAACATGGTTTTTACGGCAGCACTTCATAGATCACCAACAGGTAGTGATAACCAGAGTACTTCATAAATTTTGTCTGGTGAAGTAATATAAAAAAAGGTTTTTTTCTTTTTCATAAGTTTCGTTATGATTTCTTCCCATTCGAAGTGCACATAACTGCTAATTACACATTTTATGATCAACAATGCATTACCAACAGGGAACGTTGTGTATGCAAATATTTATCATATTTTTCTTAAATAAGGCGTCCAAGTGTGAAATTCACACTGTTTAGAAGAAAAAATTAAACAAAAAAAAAAGGAAAAAAGAAAAATAGTAAAATAAAAAATTATCCAAGAAATTGTTTAGTCTGTAATACAAAATTATACTTATTACGTTTAATTGTAATTGTTTGCTAACATCTAGCTTAGTTTACTAAAGAGCATAACAATTTAAAGTAGCTTTGTATCCCTTGTGACGACATTTTCCACCTCGTTAGCCAAGCTAAGCAATGCAGCAGAACAAAGCGAGTTTAAATCACTCATTCGCAGTATTTACATCATTCACTTGCACTTATATATTAATATCAAATCAAATACTACTAAAATGTGCAAATGAGATTCGAAAACTCTTCTAATGCAAATATATTCTTAAACGACATAAAAATCTAATTAAGTTAAGGCAAACTTTTGAAACAAAGTCTTTGCATTGGATGGATTTACCAACGATTCTAGATTTTTCCACTTTCAAGCTGAACGTACTCCAATACTATTCCTTAAATTATATATATTTTATTTATAAATTAATCTATTTAGATCTTGAAAAGACTATGTTATGTGCACGCTGCAATGGGATGACTTATGCTGAAAGCTAGTGCTTCCAAATACAATATTTATTGTATATTAGAAATGAGAATCATTGATAAAGTTAAATTTAGTGAAAGTATGTCTATGTCTGCAGTTGTCTTTCCTTTAGATTGAAAATTTTAAAGTTCCGCTTACGCCATCTCTTGGGAAACGGAGAAAGCTTACTCAACATACATTACAGATTATATATTAAATTATTATATATTATATATCATATATTATATATTATATGTTATACATTATATATTACATATTATATATCATATATTATATATTATATATTATACATTATACATTATATATTATATATTAAATATTATATATTGCATACCAATATATATAACATATTATATATATTATATTATATATTATATATATACAATATATATATACAATATACACTGCTAATTTTATAGAATTCTTACATATTTGCTATCAATTATTTAAATAGTAATAATTTCCGAAAGGACGTTGAACTCACAACCGTAATAAATATACAATAAAATATAACAATGGCAGTAAGACATAGCAATTATAATGTTGTGTGTATGTGGCTTGTGTGTGAATTGGCAAATCTCATTATTTACACTTCATTAATCAACAAACAAACATAACGCACAAAAATAACAACAGCAAGTATAATAACAGAATGGCGCTTAATGTTAACACCATGGTAGCACTCTACAGATTATTACAAATACTTGATAGATGTGTTCGAAGATGAGAATGAAAATAAAGGAAAGTTTGTATACGAATTAAAACGAATCTTTCGACACCTATCACTATAATTGATTATACAATAAAGTGTGTATGACCAACACGGAAGTATGCAGAGATTATCGAGAAGTATTTTATTTTCTTTTGTGATCTTTAAGAGTTTTATATAATTAAATGTGTTCGGGTGTTTAAACATAAAAATAAATAAAAAAATTATGGAATAGAATTAAAAAACTGGCTAATAATTGAATTTGCATCAATTTCTGTGCAAGTTACATTTTACATTGCTGAATATATTTTTACTGTTTCCTTTCGAATTTATTATCATTACGTCTTATATACATTTTGTTCTTGTTTTACTTAAGCATATTTCAGAGATTACATGACATTAGATATGAAAACAAGGTAAGTTTTTCACTTTTATTGTGCTTAGTAAATTAATTAAAAGTTCTTTCTTTCGAGTACCATATGAAATAATGAAATTAATATACTCGCATATTATAAACAATTTTCCTAATGGCTTCATTACAATCAAACCAATATAACGCATTTTAAAGCGTATATTAACAGCACTGAGATTCAAAAAAAAAAAAAAAAAAACAAAGCAAAACGTTAATGGATGAGGAGTTTGTTAAAGACGTTTATTTATAAGCCACGCAATAGTAAGGCAGTAAATGGTTTGAAGAAAAGCATCAACATCTTATAGATTTGGCTGGAATTACATTTTTAACAAAAAACTGTTTGCTGTAAAATAATTGCATGGATGGCCTGGAAGTTAATCTTTTTACTTGTGGATTCGGAAAATTGATAGCATCGATTAAGAGGTCAATTAATAAACTGCAAATTACTTATTATGTAATGAAGTCATCAGCCATTAGGTTTTGATTCATTAATTCCAATTTAAAGCTCATCTTTCATTTATTTGAAAATTTTATGATATTTCTCGACTGACAAAATGAGATAAAAATAAATTAAGTCTGTGAACTAAATTTAAAAAAAAAAAATCAAATTATTCTGATTGTAGATTTGAAGGTTTAAGTCCGTTTTTGTAACAGATTGTTTTTGAAATAATTTGCGATGCAAAGCAACTGTTAATTTTAGTAGTCTTGGAAAGCTAGCCTAAGCCTTATGGCACATATTCAATATCTGTCACCTTAGATCAATAAACAAAAATTAGAAGGTTTTGAATTAATTGTTAGTCAACCGGTCAGGTTTATTTTTGTTTTGGACTTTTATATGGAACGAATTTTGATTCAAAATTTGCTATAGATTGCAAAATATATCTTCTTCAATATTGGCCGTTTTCCTGATCTTAAAAAATATTTCCACAATGATCAGTAACTTAAAAATGGAGAGGCTTAAATCGAATTGAAATCTTACACCGATAAAATAATTATTATTTATTTGTATGTCTACAGGTGTACTTTTTTCTTTTTTTGTCTAATAAAATAAGTATTAGACCAAAGAAATAAAGTAATTGCAAAAACTATGTTTGTTGGAAATATTTGTAAAAATTATTCTTGAAATTTTTTTCGTTTATTATTTATTTTATTACTTTTTTCTTACATATATATTTATATACTTTGTTTATTTATTTATTTCATTTTTTTTATAAACGATGATAGACGTACTATCTGATATCTATGTGTTAACCTTGGTCTAAGTTCTGTTGTAATAATGATTAAAAGAGCTGTGAATTTTTATAAAACAAATTATGTACACTCGGTGCTTATGGACATGACATTTACGTCAGATAACATAGCTTAGGCTAATACAGCCAGAGACGGACATATAAACGGCAAAAGAAGTAGAAGAATTAAATGATTTTAAATTTAAACAACCACTGCAGCATATAAAAAATCGACTCGTATTAAATGTATTTATATGAAAGGTTATATAGAAAAACGTTTTAGTGCAATTGATTGAACGTAAATATAAATAACAGTAACAACAGCAAGAATAACAACGCTTGTTAACATTACCATCAAAAAATATATTAAGTTAAACAAAAAATTAAAAAAACTAAGTAAATAAACAAACACTTAAATGACTATAAAATTATTTAATAATAATAAAATAACAAAGAATGTTAAAACACCGAATAAATAAAGTGATAAACATTGTGCTGCAGTAGTAAACTGAACAAAATTAGGTCTTACATACATTATTAGAAGATGATATATGGACTGATTCGTCCACTAAAGACAATGCTACGTTAGATATGCAATTGCTTAAGTAAAAGTCAATGAATGCATGCAATATAGTAAATACTCAATGATTTGAATTCGATGAAACCCAAGGCTGCTATTAATTAATAGCTTAGTTCAACCATCCGACTTTTTGGGAATGCTCCACATCAGTCTACAGTTTGTCATTACTATTATTGTTATTATTATAATTATTTTTGTTATTATTACTATTATTTTTATTATTATTAATATTACTTTTATTATTATTATTATTATTACTATTAATATTATTATTATTTTTATTTTTATTATTATTATAACTATTATTATTACTATTTTTATTATTGTTATTATTTTCATTATTTTTATTTTTATTATTAGTGTTATTATTATCATTATTACTATTAATATTATTATAATAATTATTATTATAATTATTATTATTGTCATTATTATTATTATTATGATTATTTTTATTACTATTTTTATTACTATACTATACTTACTTTGAAAAAGTCGCATATTGCCAATAGTTATATAACAATAGCAACAATAATAATTGTTTTATTGTTCGAAGTTTGCTTTATCAAGTAATTGTGGTTTCGTGGTCTCTGCTTGCTTTTCCGTATTTTCTGCTAAGACTCTATTGTTGCAATTGATACAAGTGAAGATGAGTTTGTTATGTTCTTTTTATGTATAAAATTTTAAAGTGAATTTGAATTTAAGAAAATTATTTTTATTTACAAAAGTTATATGAGCACGAGTTTACTATATTATATATCTTTACGTATTATTTTTATTAAAATTTGTTGGTTGTGAACTTTTTACTTTCTAAGGCTTAGTAAAGAATTCCTTTAAACTTTCGATTCAAACACAAAATTTAAATATTTCTAAATTGAAACTATCTTTTTAAATTACAAGCATAAAAAGGATTCTGGTTTTATTTTCCCAAAACACGTTCACGTTAAAAGAAATATTTTGATCGTAGTTAATGCTAAAATAAATTTTGGTAAACAACTAAGTTTTATAGGATCATAAAAGATTCCTTTTTATAAACAAGTATTTTGTTCTTTCCTATTTGCAGCTTACTCTACTGAGCAGCAGAGAGGTCTTCTTTCAATTAAAGTTTTCAGTTCGAGCTTATCTATGAATATATAATATGTTGCAATAAAATTGAAATATGAAGGATTCCCAACTTTCTTCAGTGACACCTTAAGTTCAATAAAATGTACAATCTATGACCATTTGTTTTTCTTCATTCTGTTATTACTTGTGATTTATATCATTGTTTTGCAAATGAAAAGAAAGGATTTAAATACGTGTTATGAAACAGTTGAATTTAAAATCTATAACGTAACCTACACAATCATTTTATGGTCTGTGTTCGCCAGTAGGACTGTTGGCTATTTTCAATATTTATAGGACCTAACCTCAAAGATTTCAGTCGAGATACTAATTCCTTAAGTAGGTAAAGTGTTTTGCGTATAATCCCAATAGGGCTTAGAAGAATATTGGAAAGAGTGTAAAGAGGCTCTTTGGATACCATTAATGTTTTCATGTCTATTAACGTCCTTACAATTAACCAACAATTCGGCCGTCCATAGTGTAGTAAAGCCGGCTCTATTGTATTATTCGTCTTTGAAAATTTCGTATGTTTCGTCTTTAGGAACTTTAGCAATAGACGCAGACGAACGGATCCCGCTTACATATATGATACACGACAAGTTGAAGTCAAATGCAACTTTGTTGTTTACATTACTTAAACGGTTGTTTTGTTGTCTGCACAAGTAGCACTGAACTGAACGTGAGTTTTTGTGCGAGAAACCCTTATTTCGGCTTTTCTAATACAATAGCTTTTCTAAAAAGATTTCGTGTCACATGAACTTCAAGTGGCCTGTGATGTGTGTGGCTTAGCACACTGCCATTATAATTAATGGCACAGTGCCATTAGCACTCTTATTAGTATTGGAATGCTACCAATAGCACAATTTTGGTGGTTGCAACTCATATTTCACCTGAATTATCACTCACTATCGCAAAAGGAAGCACAAGCGGCTTATCGTGAGTTTTGGAGCACATAGTAAAATCTTCTTAAAGTAAATATATAAGAAAGATTTTGAAATGATTTGCTAAGTCCGTCTGTACGTCTATACATCAGTCGATCTGTCCATCCGTCCAGCCATTCGAACCGTGTTCGAAGTCTATAAAAAATAAAACTCACGAGTAATATTCTTAGCTCAAAACCACATATTGGCAGATAAAACGCCAAGTTGATCAATAACATATTAGCCATACTCGATGTCGGTTGCAAACTATGTAAACGATTTCTGCCTAAAATCAATTGTTTTCGATTATCCGCATGTCCATTATTAATTTAAAAAAAGTCTTTTTTAAATAATATTTCTTATATTTGAGTTGGTGAAGTATTTTTAACTCACTATCACCGATTCTGATAAAACTTTTTGACTTTGTTTGAAATTTTACCTTTTTTTTTTACCATCAAAATTCTAATTTCGTATTCTCATTCATTCGTTAGATCAAAAAAAAATTTTTAATTTTCTTACAAACTATTTTACATATATCCAGATTTCATTATTGCACTAAATATATTTCAAAGTTATATTTAAATACGTAAATCGGTCTCTCATATGATGCAATAAAAATTAGTGATCGTTTCGTTATAGAGAATGACATTTAAACTCTTTTTCAAATAATTAGTTTTTTGTTCTTTTTTAGAAAAAAAAAATAAAAAATAAAAAAAACAAAAACCTTTTTATGCTTTTTGTTTGAATATTTCCTTAATTTTAATATGAGCAATTTTTTCATACTTCTTTTTTTTTTTTCTTAAAAATTTGTTCCCATCACTTTTATTAATAATAAATTTTTTCGTTGTTATTTGATTATCAGGAAAATAAAAGAAACAATTGAAACCGCGAATAAAATGATGGATAAAAAAAAACATAAGACGTCCGTACACTTTCGTTCTTCACGTTTGAATGTTTCATTTGGTATAAACGTCAGCTCACTTTAGGTGATTTTGTGCGAAGAAAAAAATATTTATTTTTCCTCATATACAAGCAAAATAGATAAAACATAGAAAAAGATGCGGCCCAAAAAGCCATAATAACAACAACAAATACATTTAACATCAATAACAACAAAATCTTCATCATTATCATCATTATCATCATTATTATTATCATTATCATCACCATCATCATCATAATCATCATTATTATCATCATTACTATTATCTTAAACGTTATTATTGTCTTCTTCGGAAATAATAACAGCAACAACTGCTTATTAACTGAAAGCTCAAAAGCCGTTTTGTAAATATTTTATATTTGTTTGCATGTAAAGCTACATTCAAACCCGATGATCGTTTAGACCATTCTTTAGAGAAAAAAAATTTATGTACGTATATACAGGTATGCATATGTATATCTGTGCAAGCTTTTACATTTGTGCTACACTCTTCCCCTTTTAACAAATCCTAACATTTGTTTACTACAAAATAAAAATTTTAATCGAAATGAAATAAAAAAAAAACACAACACAGCATAAATTCATTTAAATAAAAAAAAAGAAGCAAATACAAGACATAGCAAAGACAGAAACAAAACACAGTTTGTTCAACACCAAAAACATACAATTATTACGATGTTTTTATAACAACAACAATGGCAGCAGCATCTTCAGATTATTAGGAAGAGAGTACGATACTGTTATTAGATATAAGAGAGTATTGTGTTTTGTTTTGCTTTTGCAAACTCCTGGTGTGTGTGTGCGTGTGTGTGAGTTAAGCAGAAGAGTATGCACTAATATAGACGATAATGTGATGAGTACTAGTTTAGTTTGATTCGCTGAGCTGAATCAAATTCTTTAATAACAGAGCACATCAGAGACCGATTCATGTTAATGTTAACATAATGTTGCGACCTATGGAAGAATTGAAGAGTGAAATATATTACATTAGAAGTTATGTTAAGAAAATACAAAAGTTTTTTAAAGTTCTTCTTCCTTTTTTTGGTCTCTCTTTCAAGGAACACAAATAAGTAATGACTGCTTTGAGATCTTTATTTAAATATTTATTTTTCTATTATATAATTTCCTGTCGTAAACGCTTCGTATGATAGAAACTAAGTGAGAAAATGATTGACTTATTATAGTAAGTATAGTATAGTTATAGTAACTGAATAGTTTTAGAAATGAATAATCATTAGTAAGTAATGTTGGCATTTTTTTCACGAGGAATAAATCGGATTAAAATATTTCTGTATGTCGAGTACACAGATTCTTATGATATATTTTAAGCCAATCTAAAGATATATCTTCATATAAAAAAGTTCTTCGCTTTCTTTCGTTAGCTCTTAGTTCTTTCATCTAAGACATATTCAAGGACAATCAAGTTGTTAAGAGAAAAAAAAGGATAAGTAGTACATGTGATTTTTCAATGCGAAATAAATGGGAAAAAGAAAGCAAAAAATATAGAGCGAGCGAGATTATCAAACATAAGAATGTTCTTATATAAAAAATATTATACGTAGTCATGGTAACACTGATTTAAATGATTTAGCCAAATTACAATTTTCCTTTCAATTAATTTTAAAATCAAAATCCATATTTTCGGAAAAATTTACATGACAGAATATTAAAATAAATTAAAAACTGAAAAAATAAAAGAGTTTTCAAAATAATAAAAAAGAAATGAACATCGACGAAGAAGATGTAAGAAGAATTATTAATTGCTCTAGCGATGGACCAGAGTCTCTGACATCTCTTAAATCGAAGTCTATAAACAAATATCAATGTTTTTTGATTGGTACCGCGATAATCGTTAGTCTCTCAGCGGTATTTATGGGAAGCTATCATCACATCTCTTCGAATATTGGAAGTGCTATGGTATATATGGAAGATCTTTTTAGAGATTATCATAAACAATATGCTGGCTTTATTTCTAGTAAATCCATTTATTGTGATTCGCGTGAATTGTTTGATTCTCATAAAATATTAAAAAACATACGGAAACAGAATATTGTACATCAAGTTAAGGCTTTACATCAGCTTGAGTTTGCTTTGGGTATTGAAAATGATTTGAATACTATAGCGTTCGTAGGATCAAGGGGTGTGGGCAAGAGTTTAGTACTAAGCTATTTAACAGCTAACTTCCCATGGCCTGAAAATATATACATTTATGCATGGAATACACAAGTGAAAGATGAATCAGAAAAATTTCATATGTTACGCGTATTAATCGAACGCTTTTCTAAATGTGGCTGTAATCTACTAATCATAGAAAATCTGCAGTTTAGCGATCATGGTTTAGTGTACTTGGTTAATAAATTAATAGCAGAAATTGCCAACGATCAGAAACAAATTATCTGTCTTTATGTCTTCAATTTAAATTGGGTGGAAGATGAATATCATTTAAAGGATCAAAGCGAATTCCTTACAAATTCGTTGCCAGTCACTCATGTAATTAACTTCAAATCATTTACTAAAAATGAAATAAGAGATTGCGTTTATCGGGAAATGAATTTGGAAAAAATCAGATTGCCACCAGAAGTTATAGACGAGATTATTGGAACAATCGATCCTGTTCGTTCCGGTTGTAAGGATATAAATTCTAAAGTGTTACTCTATGGCACCATAAGAAATAAATAATAATGACAACAGCTCAAATACTCTCAATCTGTTAAGTTACTAATAAATGTGAGAATGAGATTATTTATGTTACATCAAAAGAGCAAAATTCTCTTATTTAATATTAATCCATAAAAACTTACATACACATTCGAACCAGTCCAATGCAATACATTTTTTTTTTAAAAGAAAGTCTTTTGTTTTTAACTCATTGATTAATTTATTATGTCCGTTAATAGTCATTTTAAAAGAAAAGAATATAATCAAATATATTGAAAAATGTGAGAATTAAAAAGAAAGAATTTTTGTTATTGTTTTTTGATTTTTTTTCTGAGCTAAACGAAACATATTACCGATATATTCTCATATAAGTAATTATAGTCGATATAAAATTGAATAAATTTGTTTTCAAGTCAATTATATCGTTCTTGTTCATCAAGATTTTAACAAAAAACAAAAAACAAAAAAAAAAAAAACAACCAAAACAAAATATCTGGGAAATAATACAACTTAACAAAGATATTCCCATCCATTTTTTCTAGAAGAGATATGTTTAGGAAACATAATTAAAATAATTAAAACAACCTTGAAATATTAAACAGCAACAGCATAAAATTATGTTGTGATGTCTTAATTATATTAAAATAGTTTAAATAATTGCTCAAAATCCTAACCTAAACACCTTTAAACGTCTTCATATGTGTCTTATAAAAAATTGCTATCATTTGTCAAGTGTTTCATTTTTTTTCTTGTTGTTCTTCTGTTTGTCTCCCTGTGAAATTATTTTAATATGCGCGAAACAATTGTTGGAGCTTCTTCAACCTGATAGTGTCAAAAAACTACAAACTTTATTAATCTTCAAGAAGCTTGCGAGAACCGTTTATAAGAAACGACATATTTCTTAATCATTCATGCATATGTGTATTTTGTATTATGTAAAATGTCTTACCGTTAACCTTAAATGGTTGAAATGAGGACAACAAAGAGCGATTACTTTTTAAATATATAAAATCAAATATTTTTGGTAACTCTTTTTTTTTTTTATTGCAATTATAGTAGCAATAATAATTTATGAATCGATTAATTTTTATTAATTATTGCTGAATACTTTAAGAAGAAGAGAGAAAGATTATTAACTATTTTTCTTTATGAATTTTTGATATTTGTTTTCCAATTTTTATTGTAATAATTCGCACTTGTATTGTCTTTACTTTAAAGTTAATTTACTTAAGAACTCTTATTAGCATACATAAGGCTTCGTAGATTTTCTTATGCAAGGAACTTTCAAATATCAGTAAAGTTCGAAATGAAAGCAAATAAACGGCTTGATGCATAATTTTTGGTAGAATTGTTGTATTGAGTGCTTGATTATGAAAGGAGAACCGGAAGGTTTCAATACATTGCAGAAAAGTAGCAATGTTTCCGTAAGTTGTATACCAAACTTGGGATCGTATGCTATGCAGATTCTTGCCTTTTTTTAAACTCATCTAACTAATCATCAATAAAATAATAAATTTTTATGGCACTTAACAGTTTCTCAACTTCATCTCATCTCATCTTCGAAATTTTCTGCCCAGACCCGGTATCCTTTTTTTTCTGAAATTTCGTCAACTAGACACTAACAATATTATATAATGTACACAATTGCTCCCCTTTCCTTTCTCTTACAACATCCTGCGGTATAACCAAAAAGAAATTCAATTACAACAGCTAAAGGAGAAATCATCTTAAATCTTGCGTAATCCTGGTCACCGTTGCAATTTTGATTCGTTATTTAAAATGTAAGAGATGAGTACAATCAAAAAGAAGAATGTTTTGATTTTTATAACTACAAAAAAAGAAAAATGTAAACAGAAATATTGCTAAGACGAATTATCCATAAACTTAAGTTATGAAAACATCAATTAATGTGTATAGGATGTCCCAAAATCTACGCAACATTTGAATTTGCCGCCATTTGTACGGTAAAGTGTTGTCAACCAAAAAAAAAAAGCCGATATGACAGCTGACAGTTTAGGGTTAGTAAAAATGGAGCATAGCATAAGACAGGGACGCTTTTTCATTGCTGAATAATATTTCAAAAATAATGTTCACAAATTTCGTACAAAATGTGGTCAGAATATTGATGTAACTTTGTCAGCTCTGAAGCTGACATATTGAAAAATGTAAAAAGACTGGATTAACTCTTACGGGGTTATTTGAAGTCATACATAGATCTATGTCCACAATCACTTGTGCATTGAACGAGGAGATTTAACGTTGCTTCAAAGATATTTAGCCACATTTATGCAAAACAGTCTTTGACAACTGCGTACGTGCCAGCAAAGTCGTGAAGGCCATCTTCTCGATGCGGTATTCCATATACAATCCTACCCAATGTACGTTATAATTCAATAAAACGAAATTACAATTAAAACAAAATAAATCTGTTTTTTATTTAATTCAAATTTTGCCTAAATTTTGGGACACACATACATCCATAGGAAGTAAAGAAAACAAAAATTTGCTCCGATAGATTAGGAGCAAATAATTTTCAAAGTCGATGATATTTAAGATCTTAAAAGTTTAATTTAAATTTTGTTTGATATTAAATTAACATTATTGTTGTTTTTAATATTTTAATCCGTACAATTAGATCGTCATGTTATTCGCTAATTTATTCATTTATGGTTTCCAATTACAGTTATTTTTTATTCAATTTTTCATTTTTCTTTTCGTTTTCTTCTTAAAACTGTTTTCTTTCTAATGCAATTTAAATGGAGTAAATTAACTCCTCATGAATGGTAATTTTCCCCAGACAAATATGCAATTACGAGACATTAACATTTCATTCGATGGCGATCTATTACACGAAAGCGCACAGCTATACTCTATATACATATATAGAGTACACATATTAGTTGCAGTAAGGAGTTTAAACAGATTGCTTTGTCCATAACCAAGTGTTAAGAGCTGTTAAGATATCCGCATATTTACAAGGAACAACCGACAAAACAGATGAACAACATTTTATACAAAATGTTTAGTTTTTCTGATCTCTCTGCTAAAACGATTACTCAAACCATTTATCTCCTAATGCTTGAGATGTATGGTCAACTTTGGCAAGTTGGTAAAGTGTTCATTAGATTCATATTTAGGCGCCGATGTATTGACGGTTTCTGTTTTCAGGAAATTCACTGTAATCAAGAGAGGAATATGTTGTAGAAGAAAGCTTTTGTTGTTGATATCACTTTTCCTTTTTTTTTTTTTTGCTAGCCTCTAAGCTAATTTACTTGGCTTAGCCCGTTGCAATTGCAGTGAAGCTTTTTAAATGATATGGAAAATGACGCAAATTTGAGTTGCTCGTAATAATGTCAACCGGTCATTATGACAACGAAGACCGATATATACATAAAATATTCAAGTTGTAAAATAAATACGACTTTAAAGTGCTATCGATAGCTGAGGGGTATGTGTTGGCGGCAGTTAAGATTATGCAAAACTTAAACCATTTTGTGCTGAGATCATGTAACAATTATCGTTTAGATAACATGAACAATTTAAGGGTACAATACTGAATGAATCTCGTTGGCTGACTATTTGGCTGACGGACTGGTTGCCTGGCTGCCTGGCTGCCTGGCTGCCTGGCTGCCTGGCTGACTGACTGACTGACTGCTTACTAGATAAACTAAGATGATATTGTTGCACTCAAAAGCAACTAAATAACAAAAACTTGAAAAAGTGTTGAAATCAAATCATACATCAAACGAAATGGTTTCTATTTTTGTTTTTTTTTTCTATTTTTTTTTTTTTTTTTTTTTGTACTATTATTGTTTATAATTTAACACTTGGTCTCTAAGGGTGCTTTGATGTATTTTCTTGCATAAACAGAAGTCTCAATTTTCATTCGCTATAACGTTGACTATGCCGCTGATAAATTATAAATCCAACACTTTGAATTGTTAACCCAAACGTTGACCTTTAAGCTCTCATGGAATTTTCTATAGATTTACACACACAAACACACAGAAACACACACAGCCATAGATACACACAATTGTCAGGCATTTATTATCTTAAACAATACTTTAGGAAAATATTTAATTCAACCAAGAAGCTGTGAAAGAAGAGGAAAATTAAAATAAAAAAAAATCAGAAACAAAAAAACTCTCAGCACTTAAACAATTTCCATGAATTATGTGTTACTTTGCTCACGTAATATAAAATATTTCAAAGAGAAACAAAAAAAAAATCTTCTTAATTTAAAAAATGAAGAAAAAAAACCGAAAAATGCACATAAAAATCTCATATTAAAATTCTTTTAATTGATTATAAGGTTAAATTAAAAACATAGACTCTAGAAATTCTAAAAATTTATTTAACTTCCTTTCTTCCAAACAACAACTTCATGCTTACGTCAAAACTACAGCTACTTCTTTAAACAATTGAAAGTCAACCCCGACTCATAAATCAGCATAATATTCTGAGTCAATTCTTAAATTTGTCTTCTTCGATTGTTGTTAATTAGTTTCCTCGTTTTGATTTTATGTTACATTACGCTTACGTTGCAAAACCATCCAAATTATTTGAAATTCTAGTATTTGAATAAAGATTTATTTTAAATTAATAATGAAAATCATAGAAAATAAAAATGCGAGTCATGTATGATGAATTTTGCCCTTTCATGATCTTCAAAACAACCTTATAAGGCTTGTTTTTATTATGTATTGAATTTTTTTAATCATTCAATCAATTGATTATTTCTAGCATTGAACTTTATCATGACTTGTCGAAAAATGTTTTTTGTAAAAAAAAAGCTTGCATTAGTAATTATTACTTAACACAATATTTACAGTTTGATAAATAACCTTAAACACATACATATATCATATGCATATGTGCACGTCAAACTACAATGGATATATAATCATATGAATTATCGTAGCGTAGGCTGGGTAATTAAATTTTTGTGTTGTTTTCAAATCATATAAACAAACAAAGCTAAAAAAGAAGACCTAAAAGCGAATTTTTGTTCTCTATTATCACATATAATTTCTAGTATAGTTTGTTAATACGTGTTATTGAATTTTTATCATTCTTGGCGATTTTTTAAGCATTTTGGAGTAGTTTTAAAAGTTTTATATGCGTCTGCTTCGGCTTCAAGAGCATATACTAGCAAATATTTATTTATTATTAAATCTAATTGATGAAAATTAGTACGTTCTATATTCACACGGAATACAGTGACACAGCCTGCTTTTGTCATGTATTTCCTTCATTTTGTATACATAATGTCCGTAAGTGAATGGACGGGTGGATGGATGACCGGATGGATGGATGGAAGAACGGATGGATGAATGGATGAACGCATGAATGGCTGAACGGATGGATGGATAGACGGATGGATGGACGGACGAGTTAATGAATGGGTCAATGGATGATCATATGGATGTATGGACGGATGGATGGATGAACGGATGGATGGACGGATGTATGGTCAGATGAAAGCGTGGGCGGATGGACAGATGGACGGATGGATAGATGGACGATTGGATAGTTGGGCGGATGAATGGATGGACGAATGGATGGATGGATAGACGGATGGACGGATGGATGGATGGACGGATGGATGGATGGACGGATGGATGGATGGACGGATGGATGGTTAAAAGGATGGATGTGTGCAAGGATGGATGGATAAATATCTGCACATGCTTGGACGGATGGGCAGATGGACGAATGGATGGATGGTCGGATGAATAGATGAAAGGATGGATGGATGGAAGGATGGACGGATAAATATACGCACATCATTTCTAAATATTGAGCCAATTAAAAATGTCTGTACTTTTCATATTTTTATGAAAAACGAAGTAGACGGATGGGTGGGCTTAAGAAAAACGAATCACAATTTTGTGTTTAACCAGCGAATATGAGACTTAAAATATTTGCGTTCTATACTACTTGTGGTAAGAGTATGTTAAGCCATTGCAAACGTTTGCAAAATTCAGAATGTTAAAAAAACTATTTAATGTCTATTTCTGAGTCAATTAAAACTTATCTGTTCCTCAATTTGCCTCCATTTTTATATTCAACCTGGTAGTGGTCGTCATTTTCAATATATTTTGATGCAATTTGCTACGCTTGAATTCAGGACGAGAAATTTTTTTGAAAATGAAATGAATCTAATCAGTTTTACAGCTACCATTTTACAATTCGTATCATAGTGTTCAGTGTAGCCAAGGCAGGATTCCGCTCAACTGTTTTAAATTCTTTTGATATATATTTTATGGGTAATCATGATATGATAAAATTTCTCTTCTAAACCTTACAAATGCAATCAATATTTTCACTCAAATACAAAACTTCAAGACATGGGCTTTCTCCTTTATGGACATAACACACAGCTCTTTTTCCATCATATTTTTGAATGGTTCGTATTGATAAATGTAACAAATGTTGTATGAATATTTTATATTAACAGCTTAAATGGCGCATTGAAGAATAATATGTTTTGTGACCAAGGAATGTTTTCCACAATTATTAGACAGAGGAACAAATAGACGGACATGCGGACATACGTACAGACGGACAGATAGACAGACAAACAGACGGACAGATAGACAGACAAACAGACGAATAGATGGACAGACAAGCTCTTCGACTCGTATTTTATACTGTATAGAGCCCGTTTCCATGAGTTTTGCATAATCAATAAAATACTCTCCTCCGCTGGTGATATTTGGTAGGCTGAGAGTTAGAATACCAAACGCAAGCTTGTTTTTAACACCACAAATAATAATACATCGTAAGATTTTTACGCCTTCTATTTTTTTTACGCCTTCTACTTTTGCATATGTTAGCAGGTTGTAAAACCGGACTTTTGAACTTCATTTGAACTTTTAAATATTTGAAGTATTTTTTCAATGCTAATTTTATGAAAATATTTTAACAAACAAAAAAAAACACTTTTCAATAATTTATGCAAATCTGGCCATCAATGATAAAAAAAAATATTATATTAGTACATATATCTAAACGGCCAAAGTAAAGAAAAACCGAACAGATGAAAAATTAAAAAAAAAGAAGAGGAAGAAAACACTTGCGCAATGTTTGCAATTATTTTACTAAATAATAACAATAAATGCAAAGAGTTTGTCCAAAAACGGTTTTCATTAAAAATTTTTCTCGATATTATTCAAAGCGAACGAACTCCCCTTCGAAAACTTCTGCATAATTGCTTCACGTTTAAGGTTTCTTTTTAAATAAATTCATAGACAATTGTTTTAACTCACGCATGTACATAAATTCATTCGCCTGTGTGTACATTTTTTCTTTACCTATTCAGTAGCCCTACCTCTTATCCCGAAAACTATGTCTACTGCTACTTGCTACCTCTGCTTTTATGTTATCTTTTGTTGTCTACATTATTTACTTAAGGCGGATTATCCGTTGTTGTTGCTGTTAAACTCTGACACATAAATATCATTTTAATTGTGCATTATGTAATTTTTGTATATCATACTCCTATACGCACACATACAAAGGCACACATACGAATACAAAGTAAATATATGCTAATCTTAGGGTATTTTTCTTTCACTTTCCCACACGTGTCATCATTTTCGTTTTAATATTTAATTTGCTTAGCTTTTGATTTAATATACAAAGGCAGTATTGTTATTATTATTGTTTGTTATTTGTGTTTTTGTTACAAACCTACTAACACATTAATTGACTATTTTTTTAACATTATTTAATTATTAATGACTTACTAACTGAAGGCTCTGCTCTCTTAAACGATTGATATAATTGATAACAAAAGACTTAAGTCAAAAACTTGATTTTAAAATAATACAAAATCATATTCAATTTTATAAGAGGAGAAATTCTGAAAATCCGGAAGAATCAATTTGAAAAATCAATTCTTTTTAAAGTTATATTTTTTTGAAGAATTTTTTTTTTTTTTAGTTTATTTTAACTTTTCAGGGATTTTATTTTAAAATTTCTTTTTGTCTTTACATTAAGTTTTTCACTATATTTGCCTTATTTATAAAACTATTTGTTTATTTTCTTTTATTTTTATTTATTTTTACATTTATTTTTATTCATTTATTTATTTCTGGGAATTCCTTAACATTTTTATTCATATTAAAAATACAAATGATATTGCAGAAGTACAACAAGAAACCGTATAACAATAACAAAAAATGCTTAAGAAAAAAAAAAGAGAAAAGTTGCATAACTCAAACCAAACATAATCAAAAGGAAAAAAATAAATAAAATTTTTGACAAGAACTCAGTCTAGGGTATCTTTGCTTAGATTGCATTGCATTGTCAATCAATTACATGTCTGAAGAGTTTTTCTCAAACTTCTGCCCACACATATATGCCTTAATTGCTCTTGCAGCATATGAAACTTTTGTTTACATGAAACATGCGCGTTAATAATTTCAAATTGAAGGAAATTCTTTTTCACTAACAAGCGTATTTATTGTGTTTTCGGCATAAATATAAAACAAACAAACAGATAATATTCAAAAAAATTCTTATTTAATAGACCAACTATCACAAAATTTAAATTAAAAAATTTTTTAAAAATTTTCTTTAGATATAAAAAGCATATGTAAACATTTAAAGCTTGCTGAAGGCATGACAAAAAGAACAAAAAGCAAAAAGAGAAACCAAAACAAAAAGCCAAAAAATTACATTCAACTTTACCAAATCTTTTACACCCGGTGCCGTGGTGTTATGAAAAAAGTCGAAAGAAATTAAATTTCGATACTATAATACTGTTTGGGCGTGGTAATTTTTTTTCATCTTTATGGAATGCCTTGAACATTTTTATTATGTAGTGTATGCAAAATATCCAGAAGTCAGAGGTGCTTCCACGTTATATTCTACTGCGACCGATTTGTTCCATTTTCAATGCTAATGTACATGCAGGAACTTTCAATATTTTTGCTTAATCGATCCAGATATACTAATTTTTGCAGACAGACAGACTGACAGACAAACATGATTAAGCTTTATATTATATGGCCTTAGATAAGTTTTGAACGGCCAAACTCTGGCAAACCGGCGACATTGACACATTCTTTCAATTTCAAGGACGACCTTGAGAAATATGATGCCATCTAATCTTGACATCAAGACTTTGTTATATACACGACAACATTAAAATAAATGAGCTCGTTCAAGTGGTCAATGTTCTCCATGGGAAGAAGACTACTCGCTATTTAAATAAACTATCAGTTTGATGTCATCTTTTAAAAGAAAACACAACAAAAAAAGGTCATCAATCACAGCATAAAAAGCAAATTATTTTTAGATGAAAACCATGAGGTCTAAGATGGGTAAAAGAGACAGATATCCAATAGGATATATTTCCTAAAGCAAGACTATGGCCACTGTTGTTATTCTTGTTAAGAAATGTTTTTTTTCGCAAGCTGCCGGGATCTAAACGTGTTCAAGCTTTGGCTTGCATATGAGGGAAGCCTTTTGATGAGTAAATATTTATATAGAAAGATCGTTTTACGATCCTCTCAAGCTGCTACAATACATTGAGTTTTGCGATCTTTTAACTGACTGCGACCATCACGCGAATAAAGCACTCTGAGAAATATACCTTAGAAGCATAATATACAAGAAAAATTAAACCTTACGAAGCAAA
>KK351314.1:176946-192782 GCA_000671755.1 Glossina brevipalpis | reverse complement strand
GTGTTGTTATGCACACGTGAAATTTTTTCTACATACGTACATAAATATATGTATATATATATATATATATATAGTTGAGAACACATAAACTTTTCTAGCCTCTCGTCTCTCGTTGTGTTGCTTTGCTAGTTAATGTTGAATTTTTCTAACTTAAGTATATATATATATATATATATATACATATATATATATATATATATTTAATGTGCATGCATGAGGTGTTTGACTGATTTGTTGCCTATCCGAAACTGCTTGTTATATGTTGAGGTCGTACATTGACTCCCCTAATCATCATCAGAAACAGCAATTCTTGTTTTAGTCATATCAGAAAACTCAGGTTTCTGTTTTTGTGTGAGTGTGCTTGTGTTTGTGTATGTGAATCAATGCAAAACACAGATAAACACAAACTAATAAATTCTAATCTGGTTGTGAATGTTGTGTTCACGCATGCATCGAACGCACATCTACATTTATATACCCATCCATGAATACCGTTATGATGTTGATGTTGTTACTCATATGCTTACAATCGATTTCGAATTTACGTCATGTGTGACATTTTACTCAAGCTTTCACTCTGTGCTGTTCTGTTCTGTTATATATTCTGTTATATTCATGCATACATATATATGTATATGTATATATATATACGTATATGTCACAGCAAACTATATAATTAACTTGCAATGATAAATAATTGATATGCATGTTATTTAATCAAAAAATCTTGGTTTCCTTAATAAGAAAATTTGTAATAATATAACAATAATTGCAGGGGCCTACAGGGGTACATACACTCTTTATACACTTTAATCTTTTCGAGATTAAAAAAGAATTTTTCAAAATTTCTAACAATTACTAAAGCAGTTCTAAAGTGAAAATATGTTTGAATTATGCATTTTTTCTGCTCTTTTTTGTTTTTTATTAATTTAATACAAAAATCTTAAAATATATTAAACAATATATGCAAAAAAAATAAGAAGAAGAAGAGAAAAATTCAATGTCAAATATTCACTTTCAATGTCAAAATTTTTATATAAAAATATAATAAGAATAAGTGAAGAGCACATGTAGATGTAAGCACATCATCTTCGCGTATTAAGAGAGCATAACAACCGTTGACAATTGAATGTTCTCATTTGGCATATTAACACATTAAATAGACAAAACTTTTTTCTTTGTGTATGTGTATATTTTTTATTTGCATTATTTTTTTTTATTGCCTACGTCAAAGCAATGTGCATGAAAGAAGAGAGGGATGGGATAAACACATTCGGTACTTACCTCAACTTTCACTGATTTTCTTCTTAGTAGATCAAACTAAAATACAGAGTAGAATTTAATTTTATTGATTGTGTATTATTAATTGATTTCTTTTTTAGTATATAGTTCGTATATTCTTTTAATATGCTCTACAGAAACCAGATTATCTTTAATATTATGCCTTAGATTTCACGTACGTAGAGAATTGATTATTGATGATACATAGGATATTAGTTTTCTAAGACATTTCATGGCGTCCTTTTCTTTAGCCTGACGTACTTAGTGTTTATTTGACATCAGATGACTTGGCGGCTCATGACTTTTTTGTTTTTATGACTTGATTTCATTTTTGACGAAAATAGTGTCTAAGTATCAATGAATTGTGCAGACATGGTTTGCAATTTGAATTGTGTGCTATCTGCCATTTCTGCCATACTGCAGTCAAATTTATATCGTGAGTTTCGATTATAGAGCAAGCACATGCGTTTGTTTATTGAATTCTATTATCCAAGGCACGCTCGAAGATGTATGTAAGATAAAATAGGAGGAATATTGCTTATAACGTAATTTAAACGCGTTAAATATTATTCGAATGTATTACTCTTACTCTACATCACTTGCGGTAGCATTTCATTAAGGTAATGCTCAAATTTATAAAGTAGTAAATTTGTGTTAGATAAATAAATATCCTCTCTGACTGACCACACCAATACAACGGTTTTCATGAAAAACGAGGTACAATTTTCTATATTTCATAAGAGAAGATATAGTTGGAGAATTATATTAAGGGAACTAGCTGGATAACGGAAGCTATTTAAGAGTCGTCCGAGCAGATCCCTTCAAGGTCTTTTTAAATAGCAGAATTTAAACATCGTTTAATTTTATATCAGAACAAAAAAATGAAATATTTTCCTCTTATTTCTTTGTGTTTCCACGAGTAAAAAGAACACTGCACGTGTCGCCTTAATGATAATAATTTAAATACATTAAGTTGGTTTTTCTCTTGCAATAAAGTTTGCACAGTTTTTCGGGCAATATTAGGGTCGCCGTCAGAAGCGATAACTTTTAGATAAGTAAAATTAAGTAATTTTAAGTACAATTTCTTGCATACAGGTCTTATTACCTATTTTTGGTTTCAATTTTGAAGGCGTTAACAAAAACGTTGCGAATATATACACTTGTTATCATGTAGCCATTGATCCAATCTAAAAGTTAAAGGTGTGAGTAAGAGTAGAATGGTATTTCTGATAATATTCAGAGTCTTCCTGACGCTTGATCGGAATTTCGTTATAGATAAAGACTCGGAGATAAATGATCGAGATAAAAATGTTGCGGTAGAAGATCAAATGAAACTTTTAATAGGGATTTGGAAATACAGTCAGTGGATAGTTATAACGGTTTTGCAAAATACAAGACTTTTTTTTTTTTAAATGCTATAAGAAGTGTGCTAAATTATATAGAAATTTCGTTCGTAGCGTTCGGACATCTACAATAGACTGCAAGCATCTCGTTCCTCTCCATCAAGTTTTCCTTATTAAAATAATCAGTTGTTTAAAATGATCGTTAATAAATTTAAATATAAGGCTAGCGTCTTAGGCTTAGAAAGAATTCTTAATTGATTATAGGTTATAAGGCTTTACATTCATCACGTTATCATCTATACCTCTTAAATTATTAATGCTAATAATTTTAAAATTTCTCTATTTTATGCTCTCCAAGGTAGGACGCGACAAAGAAGATTGACGGATAGTCAATAGAGATTTTATAATGTGTATGCCGAAGTCCAACAATTATCTCTTAAGTCTTTCCCTTAACTGTAACCAGTTTCTTTTAAAAATGAAATAAATTGATTCATTGGTCTATAGTCGAAGAGATTTGAAAAAGAAGAATTTATATATTTTTATCGTTAACATTAAACTTCTTCAAAATTCACAAATAATCATTTAGTATTCGGTCAAGTCTGTTGATTCCTGAAAAACTTGTGTTTAATGAGTGTAACGCAGCTGGTTATATACACAAAACTGATTTAACTGTCTGCGCAATTAAAGAGATATTTAAAGAGATATTCCGAAATAATAAAATTGATCGAAGGAAATGACAGAAATCAGTTCAAACTTTTACGAATTCGTATATTAGTTGCGATCTCCATGCTAGCTTATAGGCGGAAGATTCAAATTTTTATGGACATAGGCTCATATGTCGCCAATAAATTTTAAAATTTGCCTTTTTGAAACGGACTTAGTCACCACTTGTTTATAATATTACAATGAACTCGAAGGTATAATAGCGAATAAGGACATTGGGAAATTTGCTTCAGGAATTCACAATGAAAATATATTATGTATACATAGTGCACTCTTGTAGATGTTGGAAACGGATTGACAAATTAGTATATTCCCCAATCTTTGCGCTACAATTTATGATTAAACAAAAATTCAACAGTTTTCTAGTTTCTCGCCAAAAAGACGTCGATGAGAACACTCATTTAGTCTCTCTAATCTATATCTATGTGAAAAAATCCACTACATCTCCCTCTCTCTCCTTTATGTGTGTGTGTGTGTGTGTGTGCACATACGCTTTCTCCTCGAACAACATATGCCACAGTGTACGGTGGTGTAGGTTTATAAAAAGAATTTTTGTTTTCGTTTTTGCGATTCGAGAAATTTGTTTTTGTTGAAATAAAAAATGTTCGTGTTTTGTGCGCATACTCCACTAGTGTGAATGAGTAATAAATTAAAATAAAAAACGCTTTTGCTTTTTCTCTCAGAGTGCACGTGATTCAAGTTTTATGAGCTGATTGGTTATTTTTAAATATTTTTGACACGTGAAAGCGCAGCCAAATAATCTCTTAAAAAACTGTATCACGAACTAAAAAGTGTTTATTTTCTTTTTAAAAATGTTGTTTTTATTCTATTTAAAGGAATATACATACATACACACAAACAAGGGTTTTGTTTGAGTAAAACCAACACCCTTTTACTTAAAAGTTAAAAAACCATTTAAAATATTCTTGTAAAATTTAAGATTAAAGGCAGTCCAAAAATTATATTTTATTGTTATATTAATTAATGAAAGTAGTGATCCTAATTAAATAAATTGTTGTTTGATGTATTATGCTTACATTGAGTTATTAAACGCTTTATTTCATAGCTTGTAGCTTATTTCACATAAATAATCAGTCTTTGTGCACATAAATCGTTAGTTCGTTAAAGGACTTTTCGTTTTTCTTTTTTCCCTTTTTTGTTTTCAATGTTTTCTTCTATAAATGAAGATTCATTATGTGTATATAAACATACAAACCGGTAAGGGTCGTATAACATGGTTTCGATTCCTAAAAGTTGGCAAATTTTTTATGAGGTTCCTGCAAAGGAATTTGAGAATTAGAAAAGTCTCTTTGTGAAACAACTTTGTGTCCGTTTGTCCAAATAAATACTTTAAATCAGCTTAATTAGTGTAAATGTTTTAGTTAATAATTTTATCATGGTTTTGAATAAGGTGGTGGATAAGGAATCTATCGAATTTTTGAAGAAATAGAAACTTTTCACTGGTCTTTTCACTTTAAGAACTCATCAAAGTTTTCATTCCATTCATCACTGTCGGAGCAACATAGCTGACAAGCCATCATTAAGATACCAATAAAAATCTCAGCAAACGAGAAAAACAACCAGCGCAACCCTAGATCTTGCTAAAGAGTCTCCCAGAAGGAAAGGACAGAGAAAATTGACAACATGAATGTCGTGCAATGCTCACGAATTACTAATGAACAACTAACAACTGTAGTACGCAATGAAAAAAAATTTTTTTGTGCTTAAACAAGTTAAAACATTATAAACAGAGAGGAGCAGGACTACTAAAATACCTTACAGCATTTCCTTTAATACAATTCTTTATCATAAAACATTGAAAATTTCAAAATACAAGAGATCCGAAAAATATTAAATTTGACATATAGAGAACATGAGGTGAGGTTAAATAAATTGTTAATAATAAGCCACACCACAACACTGTTCACCAAATTTTCAAATTAATTTTATATAACGACTTTTTATATGCGGGATTATATGGGGAGTGGTTGTAAAAATGATCCGATACTATCTATTTCGATTAGTGTTTATTCTAAAGCAAATGAATAAACTTCAATTAGTGTTGCATGCTTTTGAATAAATTGTATCGATCTCATGTCGTTTTGAGTGTTGCATAGATCCGGACGAACCTTCCTTATAACAAATCTTGTAAAGCAGTTATTGGATTGTTTGTGAAGAATAAAGAGTTGAAGTGTGAGTGAAAAGAATTACAATAGGAAATGCAGAGGCTGAGAGACTTTCTTATCATAGAGAAGAAAGAAGTTCGTTCTTCGGTAGTAATACGATTATGAAAAAAAAAAAAAAAAAGAAAAAATTACTTAAGGCATATTAAAGTAATTGTTGTTTATTTCATTTAAAACAAATGCGTTTATTATTTAGAAATGTTACTATCATATATACGTATGAATGGATTAATAACTTTTGTTTATCAGTGCGACTAAAGTACTTTTAGTTTTCAATTTTATTTATTTATACACTTTTCGTTTCAATAAATATAATTAATTCACTGCTGTTGTTACGGCCGCAGGTGTATATGTAATAATTGTTATTCAATTTTTAAATAATTTATTATAAATATTTTTTATTTACAGGTAAGCTGATGATAACATTTGAACCTTAAATTATTTCTTCCCGAAGATATAACGAAAACTTTGGCAGCCCTATATTTCACATTTTAATAACATGCATGTATGTATGTATGTATGACTGTTTGTATGTATGTATGCATGCATGTATGTATGTATGTATGTATGTATGTATGTATGTATGTATGTATGTATGCATGCATGCATGCATGGGTGTTTGTTTGTTTGTTCGTACATATAAATAAATGAAAACAATGCAGTTTTCTCTCTCTGGATTTTTAAAAAATTTTTGATTTTATTTTTATTTGTTCCTCCTTTTTTTTTTATTAAGTACTGCGCATTGTATCGCCATATAACCCCATTGACAGAGTGCAAATTACACCCTTTTACGGCAACATATTAATTGTATTCAAGTAAATCTTATGTTATTTATTAACTAAAATGTAAACTAAAACTTTGGGAGTCGCTAAGATAGATAGATATTCAATATTTTTTATTCGAGCATACGGCATTTGAGCGCACTATACCTTAAATCATGCTTGATGAATTATTAGAATAACTTTTGTTGGCAACAACAACAACAACATTTAAAAACTTTTAAGCTCAATTTCCAACTGAATTTTAAGGTGAGTCAAACATTGCCTCGAAAATTTTATATAAATCCGTTTATTTAGTTAAAGAATGATCCTCTCTATACAATGAACCTAATCTTCTCTTCAAGATTACCAAGTAAGAATGTCCTCTTGACTTAGCCATTTATCAATGGTAAAAGGATAATCTAAAAAAAGACTGTCTCATGAAGTTGCGCGGGTGTGATAAAAAGATTAATAAAATTAATTTTCTTTAATCAATACACTTTAGGTTTCTTTCGAGTATGGTTTTTTTTTTTCAAATTCCCGTTTACATATTTTAAATCAACTTTATAACTCGTTTCCAATTTATTAGCAAAAATTTCTCATATGAAGTAGTGTCAATATACGATCTTCACAATCGTCTGGGTAAGGAATAGCCCGTGACCATGAGACTTAGATGTGGAAAGGGTGAAAAATGTATATAAGAAAACTTTGACGAGAATCGATATTGCCACGAATTCGGGCATTGAGTATCATTTATTTGAAAGGAAGATCGGAAATCACAATAATATAATAATAAAAGAAAAAAAAGTTACATTGATTGGCATTCAATCGAATTTAGTTGGAGAAGTATTAAAAGCAATATATACCATCGCAGTAATATTTTCGCCGCATATATCGCGAAAAAAAGTTGTAATGATATTCTAAACAGTTATCTGTAAAAGGAAAACAAAATTTTTCGTAAAACATCGATAAAAGAATTTTGGTTTTCAAAATAATTGGCGAAAAAATTGTAGACATAGAAAAAGAAGTGGTGACTTAATATTCCCATGCTCAATTTCGATTAATTAGAAGGGATATCCTTCGCGGCAATCAAAGAGCACCTGGTCTCTCTAAAAAAATACTTTATATATATAATAAATTAAAACTTAATTTTAAATTTTAGGCTATAGAAACGAACGCTTTAAACAAATTCTAATTGCACCATATGCCGTTGTTACCCGGTTCATGTCACGGACTAAGTCGAGAAGGGTTTTACAATTTGTTGTTTTTCTTTTTTAATTTTTCTCTTCTTTTTTTTTTTATTATTAGATTCTCATCTTGCTCTCTTTTTGTATTTTCTTTAAAGTTTCTTTGATATTTTTTTTTCTTTTTGCGTTTTTCTTTCTTTTGATTTAGTTTAATGTATATGATATACATATGCCTCCTCTTACATACGGCTACATGCAATAATTACTTTAGTTTACTTCTTCTCTCTCATTTTTTTCACGTCTCTTATGAAAAAAAAAATCTTTTTCCAGTAAATTCAATAAAAATTTTTTCTGTTTAAATAATAGAATATAAAAATAATTGTTTAAGATAATTAAACATAGGCATAACAAAATTCTTACAATTGTCGCTATTTACATATCAAAGAGAAAAGTACGAAGAGGTACAAATGGATATAAAGAGAATAGTTAAGTGTGCATGCATGTGACTTTGTACGTGTATGTGTTGTACGTTTTTCTTCTTTTTTTTTTTTCTTCCATTCACATTTTCTCTGAACTTTATTATTGTTTTTATTTGAGTATTTGAGCAAAAAACAAATAAATAAATAAACTCACATGTCGCGTTGTTTCTGTGTTTGTGTGTGTATGTGTACAAACATTGAACTGCCTTCAAAACGCAAACAAAAAGACATCCGAGCACCACAGTCAACATCAGTTTATATTGTATACAATTTTTTTGAAAATTTTTTCTTCATATTCTTTGGTTAGTACACTTAGTCAGTTAGCACTGTTCGCGTTTTTTCTGTGAATAAGCGTTTTAGTGTTATTTCGCTTTTTTTGCGTATCGTTTTGTTTGTACCTATATAGGTCTTGATAATTAAGAGAGCTTCTGCTATACTCCTGGTTAGACAATAAAATGCATAAATGAAAAAAAGATTAAAAAAAGAATAGAACACTTTAGAGAGAGAGAGAGAGAGAGAGAGTTCACTATAAAAACAGTTTATTTTTCTTGAAAGTTTCTGTGCAAAAGGCTTTAAATTTAATCAACAAAAGTCAAATTAAACAAATTATACTGTAATTCATAAGTAAATAATTATAAAAATAAAAAGCAAATCAAAAAAATAAGAACAATAGTAAAATAAAAAAGATATAAAAATAAAATGGGAATTATTCATCCGCGCATACATATAAGCAACGCATCGGTATATGTATAGCGGAGCTAAAAGCAATCAGCAGATGAGTGAGAGCTTACGTGGTATTTCAGCTAAAGAGTGTAGATGCACACACTTCAATATATGCATAATATATGAAAACAATTATAAAGAAGGCTTAGTATGTAAGTGCGGCAGCATTATTAGCATTAGTCGTATATGTGAGCACCAATGAAGAGCAACAGTGTTCGAGTGAAAATCACTTTATTTTTTCTTTTCACAATCTAAGTAAAACATTGTGCGAGTAATAAATGAGTGAGAATGATTGAACCAATCTAAGGTAGTAAGTCAGTCCACCAACCTACCAACCACATAGCTAAGCTAAAATGCAATTGTGGTTGGAAAAATTGCACACAAAAGAACAGTCTTTTTTTTGTTTGTTTCCGTAGTTAAGCGTGATAGTGCGTGAGTGTGGCTTAGCTGCTTTACGAGTCGCTTAAGCACCTCAGATGTATAATGACTATCAACAAACATATGTGTTCTGTGTATAAAGTACCAAAACCAACCAGATTGTTATTGTCCGAAAATAACGCAAAATTTATTAAATATTGATGTAATTTTGTGTAATCATGTATATAAAATTTTTAAAATTTTTTCTGTTAAGCTGAATGCATGTTATGTTCTTATTTTCTTCTCTGTATGGTATGTTTGGAAAAACTCTTTAACTCTGTTTAACTACTCATTTTAATATGTTCATTTAGACTACAGTATAGTTTTATATACTCAATATAAGGTGATATATTAAATTTAACAGTGTTTTTGTTACGTCTTACACCAAACACTTCTTAATCTATACGTCCTATATCAAAAATAGTAGATCTGTGCCATTAAATATCTTAATCTTAATCATTTAAAGCTCTAATTTTTTTGACATTCCTACTAGCTGGCCAACTAAAAGTGAGCAGCGTGTTGGAACATAATAAACATTCTTCTTGTGATATTCTGTCGTTGCAAGTCTTGCATTTTTGATTTATGGAACATTTTTCTCGTAAACGGCATTCTTTATTCTTTATGAGTTTGCGATGCGTTTTCTCGAAAAGAGTAGTTTTTGAAAAAAGAATTGAATCATGGACATAGATAAATATTTCGTTAAAATAGAGATAAAATCTAATTTAAATCTAATAAAAATCCGAAAGGAATCATCAATTGAAATTATGCATAAAATATGCATCAGAAAGTCAATACGAGAAATTTTGAATCAATTAAACTTACGATCTGTTGAAATCTACAAGAATGGAAAAATTTAAATAAACAACTGAAAGTTAGTACATATGATTCTTATTTGATTTCACACATAGCGATTGTAAATTATTGTATATTTCGTACATATTCAAACAAATCTCTGTGAACATCAATTAACTATAAATGTTTATTTTAATTTTATCGGGCTGGGAAGTGTACCTGGACAATAGTGACTTTATAATTGCGCTTCTTATCTGCTAGGTTATGGCCAAAGTATTTCTGTCGAAATTTGCCTCTATTGCTTCGATTTTTAACGATTCATAAAAGGATTCATAGTTTTTGAAAATTTGTGGGAATACTTGTTTTAAGGCGGATATAATTCAGTTTTTTTTTTGTAGGGCTATGTATGTGTGATTTTTTTTTTTTGGATTTGAACTAGAATAAAATAAGTTTAAACGTTCCACGTAAGCGAAGCCGACTATTTAGTATCCTACAATAATCTGTTTACTGCAGTTTAAAGTTAAGAATTTCATAAAACTTTAAAATTCTATCTCTATATAAAAATATCTTTGCGAAAAAGTATACGGAAGGGGAGAGGGGTGATGAGTATAAAACGTGAACTGATTTTGTCTAAATTTACTGAAAATTAGTTTTCTTCTCTAAAATGTTTTAGAATTCTTTCATTATAAAATAATACAAATTAGATCTTCGTGCGGTATAAAGGTGAAGAGGGGTTCTCATAGCGAAGTTAGCGAAGTAAGTTCCTATGTTAGATTTTATTATTTCGTACTAATTTAAAATACTACAAATGCGGCGCTAATATAAAAGATTATTCTTTTTTGTAAGATCAAATTTCATATATTTTCTGCCGAGAAATACTAAAAGTACAAAATTTTTTTTATATATAACGACTTTTTTAAAATAGAATTTTAAATTTAAAAATGATTCGATTTTATGTTCAATAGGGTCTAATTTTGTGCCATAACATGTTAACATAGTCAAATTTCATCAACTTCGAAAATGCATAGACAGACGTCAGATTTATGATATATATGTTTCAACTTGATTGGGAACAAAATTTTGAAAGCATTGATAAAAAATAGGTCAATTCAAAATCCTTCAGGTGGCTGTTGTATACATTCGCACAGACTTATTATTATTATCCAACTAAAGGTGTGAAAGTTCCCAATACATGTGTGTGTGGGAGGGTGTTGCAATGAGAACGTCAAAATTAATATACTTAAGTTGTTGTTGGCATATTTAATAAAAACAAAAGAAAAAAAAAATGGGAATTTTGGATGAGTAGCTTGTGGTGGTGCATACAAGGTTTGCTTCAAGGCAAATACAGTTTTCTCACTCCGCACTCTCTTTCAGGTTATATTTCGGTTTCTAATGCAGGTAAACAATTATCAAGTTTTCTATAACAGTTAAGTGAAATTTTCAGCAAATCTTTTTTGAGTTGGCATAGTTCCATAAAAAGGTTAATAAACTTGTTTTTGTTTCTGAGTACAGAATAATAATAATAATTTAACAATAATATCCTAATTAATATGTGTATGTATGTATGTATGTATGTATGTATGTATATAATAATATAAATATAGGCGTCCACGCGTGTCTGTTTCTATGTGTGGGTACGTGTGCATATGCATTTACATGGGTATGCATGCATGTATGTATATTATTGTATATATTTATTTATAAATTTTATAACTAATTGTGTTATTGCAACGTAAAGCAAAGACATACTCTTATGCACCGATACGAATATATATGTACGCACGACATACATACCCCTTAAATTACATTATTGATGTGATTGGGATTACTGTGAATGCGCAGTCTTGACGACGACGTACCCGCACTTAATATTGAGCTCTTCGTAAAACTCTTGATAGATTTATGCTTTACACTTGCAAGTGTAAGCAGGCACGCATACACGCGTGCACACACGTACATATATTGCTATTATTATTATTGTCCAACTTTGCCTACTTGAACAATTGATTATCATTATACTATATTTCATACATCATGAGATTTGTATTGTTGTGTATGCCCTTATTATATGAGAAAGAAGCAGAGAATAAGACAAAGAGAGAAAGAGAGAGTGAGAGAGTGAGAGAAGAGAAAAAGCATGTTCAACTCTGTCGAAGCAAACAGTAGTAAGTAAGTAGACGAAAGTAATAACCATTCAAAAGATATATTTTAAGTTTGTTTCAAAAGGGCTTGCAGTGTAAAAGCTTGCATGCATCCATGTATGTATATAATATATATATATATATATGTATATATATATATATGTATGTATATAATATATATATATATATATATATATATGTATATGTTATGTATATATATAACATATATATGTATATAACATATATAACAAATACATAACACGAACAAGATACACACAAAATAAATTGATATCATAAGAGAACGATATTTAATGGAGAAATAAGAAATAAATTTACTTCTTTAAGTAACAAAAACAAGACAAAGCATTATTTTCGAGCAGAACCATCCACTAAATACTCTACACCACTTTTCCTAATTCTGATTATTAATTTACTATTGTGAGAGGATACTACATCCATTATACTGTTGCCCTTGTTTCCAAGGGCAAGGGTACGATTTTTTTGTTAGTGATTAGAGGGAAGCTGAAATCGATATTCAGAAAATCATTCCGAATGGCTTGATCGATCAATAAGACGAGTCTGTCTTATGCCCTTCTAGATCTCATATATATCCCTACACTACAAATGGTGTAGATGTAAAAAAAAAGTGAAATTCAAAATATTTTTTGCTGTCCTCTGTACTGCAGCTTTACTATGTCTTTCAAACGTTGGTGATGCTGCCGTATGCACATCATTATAGATACATATATATGTTTCCCTAGGCTAAGCAGTAGAAGTGATTCACATTGCAATGTTCATTTGCTTATCTGCCGGTCATTGTGAACAGAATTTAGTGAACTCATGTTAACGAAACCCCCTAACCCTAAGCTATCATGTGTTTTAAATTCTTCACTCTCTTTCTCCTGATTTAAACAATTCGGTTTCTGTGCCCAAAAAACACTTACAAGACATTCTCAATGTGAGTTTGCGGCAAAAGGTCGTGATCGGCCTGGCGCTAACTGAATGTTAATTCCCAATCGAATAATTCTGATGATTACTAAATCTTGTTAAAGTGTATGTTGTTCTATAATTATATGGAGTACACTTTGATGAATCGAAACATTAGAAGAAACTTCAAGGAAAATGACAACATAAACTTAGAAAAAAAAAAAAAAAAGAACACAATCCTCTGCTATAAAAATGTCTATACATACAGCAATTATTCTTAATCACAGGTGAACGCCGCGCCAGTTAGTTAATCGAAATAATTTTTTTTCCTTTAAATTTCTCCACCTTTTGAATTTATTTATGCAGCAAGCATTTCGTTATGTGAATACGTCAGCTGGTTGGCCATTTTTGTTGTTGTTTTTTTTTTTTTTTTAAAACCCTTCACTCAGGGGATGTCACCTGTGTACGTGTAGAAGACATGAATATGATATATAGAGATAGGATGCGCCTAAAATCCGAAAAATATAATATATGCCCGATTAGAGTAAGTGTTACGCATTTATCTATCGTGTATGCATTATAGTTGCGGCCGTACGCTTATCGTAATTGAATTATGATATACCACCACACTGGATTTGATAGTCGCGTTTCTTAACCTACAAAGCGGATATAAGGGAGCCGTAGCCGCATGATGGAATATCCCTTAAATTTATGATATGTTTATGTTCATAGTAATAGTTTTTATTTGTCTGTAAGTCTATGAGAACGTGCGGTGCCGTTGATGTAGCAAGTTACGGTTAGATTAGTATCACTTTTTTTTTAAAACATATTTTTTACTTTTTATAAAGGCAAGTGACGGACCATCGAAGCTATAGGGAGAAAGAGAGATAGGTCACAGACTGGAAGATGTAAGTGTCCCGAATCGGTAAGTCTCATGTATTCAGTGATTGGATATTTGCTAAAGCTGGGACAAATACGCAACGATCTTGATGAAAAAATTGAAATCCGTGTTTAGAGTTCGTGACGTTTCCGAGCCAACACTCGCTTCTATAAGATCGACTAACAATCGACTTGCGCTCGACGTAGCTTTAATGGGCAGCTAGTGATCTCTGATCCTCTTATACACCCATTACCTTAAAACAAAAATTACAAAAAAAAAAAATTAAATTTCGCAACTCTGTAATATTAGGTGAGCATCAACGTTTTTTATGTTTCTACTTTCACTCATAGAATCTTTGAATCTGAATAGAATCTACTTTCACTCATAGAATCTTTGTTAATAATAAGCAAAAAATTTAATTTTTTTTTTTTTTGGTAGCGAACTACGATGTAGAATTACGAACGTTTCCGCAATGACGTAGAGACGGACGAATGAAGAGACCTGTCTAAATCGATTCATAATTTGATATTAATCAAAAGCTTATATATATTATATATTTTTAGGGAGTCTTGGATACTTCCTTCTAGAGCTTGGCTTATTTGTGAAAGAAGCAAAATTGTCGCATTAAATGAAGCCAGAGAAAACTCAGCTCTTATATAAGCGAGGACGCTTTACTATTAATTATAGAGTTTATGCCGCTGGGGTCTATTGAAACGTTTTTCCTTCTCAGCGACTGAGGTCGGCTGTTTTAGAACAGATTAGAAGAAATAAATGCATTTGATTCCAAGAAAACGAAGGCGTACAAAGGTTGCGAAAAAGTCGATAGCATCTGTGAATACCGGGTTGAAGGGTCGCACGTATTCCGCGAAAAAAAAAGAATAAATAGCGAATGCCGAAAGATTCGGTGTAAGCCGAACATAATTACTTTCTTGCTGGTTATATTTTCTTGTACTTAAAAAATATCAGCTTAAAATAATCCATTGCCCAGCCATTTTAATTTGTCAGTAAAATGAGAAAGAAATAAATTTAAATTAAAAATCATGTGCGCTCGAAAAATCTTTTGGCGCAGACTGTGTGCGTATAAAAAATTACTCTCTTTGAAAATTTTTCTTTGTATTTAATTAAGTCGACATTTTATTTTAATCTTTAAAAACTTACACATACACACACACACACACACACACACACATTATTACTTATGTACGTATACATACTTTACATATTTATCATTCATGCTTACATATGTTTATATACATACATACATCTGTATGTACATATCAGAGTGGATTGTTTTCCTTCTTTTTTTTTTTCATCACCATCATTATCATCGTGCATGCACACGTATGTACTTATTGTTGTTATTATTGCATGTACTTGATGCATAAATTCAATCATTTTAAAAGTGTCTGGATTTACAAAACACTTGAAAATCAAAATGGAATTCAGTGAAGCTCGTATAAAAACGTACATACAACAGTTACATGACTTACATACACACTTATGCGCAAATTAAACATATTACTAACAGATATGTGCACGTATCGACTTACACGCTCACACGAAACACACACGCACAGTTCTTTTTATATACAAAATCTCGTCGTTGATATCAATGATGATTTCATATAAAGTGTTGATAATGTGATAAATGTCAAAGAATATATATAATATATATATATATATATATATATATATATATATGTGATAGATACATACGAATATATAAACAAAATGTAAATTTGAGATTATATTCACTTATTTACACAGGTTTATTAAATTCTATTGCATATAAATATATATATATATATATATACACGAACGGTGGCAGGAGTGATTCGCGTACACAAACTTAGATGTTAGAGCGTTGGTTCGCCTAAAGAATATTTAAAAACAATTTCTTGTTTGCTCCTTTAACTATACAATTAACTTTTTAAAGTAGTGAACCTTTTTCCCGAAGACGTTGCGATCATTTTTTTTTTTTTTTTTTTTTTTTTTTTTTTTT
>KK351314.1:157457-174786 GCA_000671755.1 Glossina brevipalpis | reverse complement strand
AAAAAAAAAAAGAAAAACATATAAACAATTATATGTATTTGAGCATTGTCAACGTAGACATGTTTGCACCGTCATTTTGTCTGATTACCATCAGCACCCTCCTATTTCTATTTTTTTTTTCGTGTTAAATTCACGTTCGTTCTTTTTAACTCGATTGCAAGTATTTTGCATGAATTGTAATTACACGCCAGTAGTCTTTATCGCGCATTACAAAGGATTATTTTGAGTTATGTGCATTTGCTTTAGTGGTGTGTGCGTGTGTGTGTGTGTGTGTGTGTGTGTGTGCATCCTTCTAATTTCGATGCCTATTTCGTATGTATCACATATCATATGTTGTACTCATTATTTGCTATCTGTAAGTTTGCTTTTCGATTTTCCATTAATTAAAACTCTACGAATGCCGATCTTAGCGATTAATGGTTGGTTGGGCAATGGTTGTAGACTCGATAAGCTGGAATAACGAAAAGATTGAACTCGCAGTTAAACTGTGTCACGCTGTATGTATTCAATTCGTTCTCTTTATAACTTAGACAGATTAGTTTCTCTTCAGGTACTTGCGCGAAGTTTACCGAAAACGTGTGGGATCTATAGACAAAAGAGCAGTATGAGACGAAAGTGGTATAGTATGTAGTATTAAAACATTCGTGATTCCATTGACAAACCGTACGCCATAAGGCAGATATTAGACGAAGAAATAAATGCAAAAAAAAAAAGCTTTAAGCGAAAAAGATTACTATTTATTTAGAGAACATTGATCGATAAGAAAACTGAGCACATATCGTTATGTGTCCAGCAATACACAAAAGAGAACTGAACAGCAATAATGGTTTCCTTATTCGCGCCAGCAAAACCGAACCCAATTTATACAAATTTAATTTCCTACAAAAAAAAAGATTATTTTCTATGAGTTAAAAAAGGGTAAACGACGTTCATTTTAATGTTCTTTCTTTTTTCGGGTTGTAGACTTCACTTCCTACTTCTCGGAGATGTAGAAAAATTAAAAGGAAATGTATGGGTGTAGGATGAGGACGTATAGACAGACATAAATAAGAAAGAAAGAAAGAAAAGACCTTTAGAAATACCTTGAAAGAGCAAGAATGTGTCAAGAGGTTTTACGTGGGGTCCTGTCGTGAAGGCTTCACCCCACGGTGCCCGTTGGCCCATGGAGTGAGAAAGCCCCATGGTGTAAGACACCAAATTTTGCAGTTCCAGAATAAAGACATATGTATTGCATGTCTTTCCCTTTGTAATTCTATCTACACACTTTCGCACGTGTCATAGCAATCGTGCTTTTTTTTTTTATCTCCAGACCGGAAGGGTGGAGCTTTTGCCAAAGTATTCACAACAACCCGCAAGGTAGCTTTAGAAGAAATTACAGATTTCTTTTATCCTGTTTATGATGCAAGTCTTTCAGTTAAGCATCTTTACTGATTGCTTGCGATTTGCATACGAGAAAGTATTCCGGTATCATGAAGATCTAAGAAAATATATGTCGAGCTCTCTTCTACCTTTACTGTGAAATATCGCGACTGTAAGCGCTTCAACAATGATCGGAATAAAAGATCGGACGAAGCGAATAAACCGATTAATGAATGAAATGAAATGAAATCTGTATTTTTGGGAATTTAGTGATATCACAGCAGTAATTTAATAATTACTCATCATCACTCTTAGGATTTAGGATTTAACCTAAGCTTTAACAAAACTTCTTGTTGTCTGATAAACAAAAAAAAAAATACTTGATTTATTTACTTTAATTCGTAAATAAAATTTTTTTTAAAACCATAAAAATCATTTGGAACTGATTTGATTAAGGTTGATAGCATTAAAAGGCACATGTGTGTATGCCACTGTTCGTCGAAGCCATTATAATTAAAAACATTATTAAATTTCACAGCATTTCATAGCTTTTACATATATTTTTTCTGCGTAAATATAACTTTTTTCTTATACGTATTTTTTTTGTATGCATTTATATATATATATATATTGTTGCAACTGTGGAGGAAGCATTAACTTATCACAGTACTACTATTATATATATATATTATTATATATATATATATATGCATCTGTCACACCCAAATGGTCGACTGATAGCAAGAGTAATGATGGTGGCAGTGATAATGATGATGATGATGATGATGATGATGTTGATGCCAATGACGGTTGTGTGGTGATTGCACGGTTTATTGAATATTTAAATGTGAACGAAAAAAAAAAAAACCGGTGCAAACGTCAGTAGCAATAGTTAGTAATCATTCAGTCAATTGGATCAGTCAGTCAGCCAATGCACTCTGCGCGAACAGTTCAATCCCTAAATTATGCTGCTGCAGTGCATTATTTCCAACACATACACACACACACACACACAAGAACAAATGATTGACTAATGATCAATGCAATGCAACAATTCTTATAATATGAAGTGTTGAACAACAACAACGTTTCATATATAGTCCCATATGCATACACGCAAGCACGCGTATGCATACAAGCTCACATATATCTGTAAATTTAATATAAAACCAAATGATTTACACAAACACAATTGCAGCACATATGCACAGAGCTATTTACACAGCATTATAGTTACATGCCGTGCCGTGCCGCCTATTGAAAAAAAAAAAAAAAAAGAAAAAAAAAGGAAAACAAAAAAAATGCAAATAAAAAAGAAATTTAAAAAAAAAATCATTTTATGAAAATTACTACAACAATGTGTTATCAGTTCCAGTTATGTTTGTATGTGCATAAGTGTTAAAAAAAAGCAGCAGCAACAGCAATATAATCAGTCGCCCGTTCACTTGCGTTGATTGATAATATGAATATTTATAGAATATAAGCATGTAAGCAAGCATTCTTGCCTGGCAGTGGGTGTTTACAGCAAAGTTATGGTTATGGTTACCAACTTAATATGTATACAATCATGTATGTATAACTGTGTGTGTGTGTGTGTGTGTGTATTCACGCACAGCCACGCTTACGTATCTGCTGCGTGTGTATTGTTGTTGTCTTATATTGAAAAAAAAAAAAAAAAAAAAAAAAATGTACGCCTTTTTTTTAATGCGTTAAAAATAAAATAATTTCATAATGTTAATTAGTATTTATAGCTTTGCGGCGTATATAGGAGGGTGCTTTAAAGTGAAAGGCCATGACATATATGTGAGAAATAATTTAATTTTTGCATAAGTTGAGGTATTAGCGATAACCCATAACCCCCAAAGTAAGGCTTTATATATATATATATATATATATATGTAATTGCATACCGATTATCGTATGAATCGTAGACGCGAAAGTTCCTTCCTTTCTCGTGAAATCCTTGATCAATTGAAAACCTATAGGTATCTAGCGAAAAACATTTGTTTTATTTCAAATTCAAAGCAAATAATTTGTGATACTTAATGAGAATTAATTTTATTCAAAGTGACCGATTGGCATTAACTAAAAATAAAGCAGCTAGAAATGAACGGTTGAGTTCAGATATTAAGTATTGGAATCGTTTCAGAACCGAAGAAAGAAAGACAGAGAGAGAGAGAGAGACATAACGAATGAAAGACTTGTAGCAGTATTCCGCTCAGCATTACAAAGACTGCTACAAGCCATGTAGTAGTAGTCACAAGTAAATGCTAAATCGACATTGTGACCTTTTATGACCTTTAGTGAGTTCTTGGTATTCTGGTCACGTATGGGAATTTCGAAGGAAATCACATATATGTGTGACGGTTTTTTGGGGCAGCAGGTGACAAAGAATTTTTATTATTATAACAGAGTTTGTATATATAGGACAAAAGGATTTAAAAAACTGCAAAGATTTTTTTAGAGAAAATTCAAAAGAAAAATGTAAAATAATGAAAGAACACTTAGTTGTAATATTTTTACCTGTTTTTATGAAAAATGAGCAAAGACTATAAAACTACTTATCATCGTTTCATTAGATTGGAGCGTAAAAAACTTTTAAAACATTTAAGGGACAAGGCCGACCGATTTCAACTCACCGAAGATGTCATTTGGTTCGTAACTCCCAGAAGAAGAAGTGTATATATTCTTGATCAGCATCAAATTTAGAATTGATTTAAGAATATCCGTCTGTCTGTGGTAAATACTCTCCTGGCCGCAAAAATGAAGATACCGGTTTCAAATTTGGCAGAAATATCTGAAGTTCCGTTTTCTGTCTTTTCTCACGGTATTCCACGGCTGGCCACTGTTCCACGATATTCCATAAAAATATAAAAAATCTGCCACGCCCGCCTACTAAAATTTAGTTTTTCTTGTGGGTATAATATACGGCCCAGTCGAATATTATTTTCTTACTTGTTTTAGATTTCTCAAGATCTTACTAGAAATGTTATTAACGGCTTGGAACCACATGAAAATCAAAGGACTTCTTTGCCCTATTTTTGTATTTGGGAAAAAAAGCTCGTATTCTTATTCAAAAGCATTTTTTTTGTTATCATTCACGAGTCATATTATCAGTAGTGTGTAGCTAGTAATTATTTTGCTACACTCTTCCTATTGTCTTTGACATTTAAATTTAAGGTTTTCATGATCTGTTCTAGTACGAAATTAATATTGGGAAGGCTACAGAATAAACTTTAGATATGGTGAGCTAGTCAGGTGATGATGCCCTTAAATGCAGGAAGCTCTGTAGATATATTGAAGGAGGGGAGAAGGGAGTAGCATTCGGTGTAGATGTTCGCCTTAGAATTGGAAACATCGGGGACCCGTGGAAAGGACGATTGTTGGTAGGCGGTTCCAAAAACGAGTAGTGTGTGGTTAAAGAACGATGAGTCGTGGTATTGTGTGTTATGGTATGTAAGCAAATGTAGACAGAATGAGCTGAAACTCTAAGAAAGCCGTATAGTCCAGTCAAAGAGTACTTAATGGGTTGGAAAAATCTCTCTTATCTTTGTGGAACTCTTTCCATGGATGTATCTGTGATATAAGCTCAACGATGTGAAAAAAAATTCGTTCAAGAAGAGAGATCCTATATTTGCATTATAATTTATTTTCAATCAATATTCATTAATGGTTGTAGTTCATTGACAGGAACAGTTGTGTGAATGCATCACGACTACAAACGAATTTCATTCATATACTAAAAAACGTATATGTTGAGATGTTATCTCATTTAACAATTTTTCTACATGTGATTTACATTCTCTACATATTATTTACATTACAATTTCTACAAGTGATTTTAAGTGATCCAAAAAATTGATTTTCCAAGCATAGCCGTAAAGCCCTATTATAGGTATCTTGAACTGACGAGGTAACTTGGTAAGTATTATATAAACATCAATTCGAGATCAAAAATTTTAAACACCATACAACAATCATGTCAACAGAAAGGTTCAAAGCCCATAAAAGAGTTGTGTACTGCAGGCATCATAGCTTCCTTTCGAGCTATATATATATATATATATGTAACATTTATTTTTAAAAAAATCAGATCAATGACTTTTTTAAATTACTTTTTACCAAAAAAAAAAATAACGTTCTGCTCACTAGATTTTGAGTCTTATGTTTTGAGAAAGTTTTTGGTTTCTTGTTTTAAATACAAAATTGTGTATGACCTGTATAGCAGTAGGATAAAAGGGGGTTCTCTATTTTAGTCGTAGAGCTTTTTATGCGAAAAAAAAAAAAAATTAAAATTTTACGATATCAAAACGTTCATGACTTAGAGAGAATAACTAACTGGAAGCAAAATATGATAAATATTCGAATAAAGTATAACCTCTAAGCTTGCGTACAAAATGCTTACTACTGCTTAGTTTTGTCGTTTTGTTGTTGTTGTTGTTTACTCTATTTCATGGTATGTGGTATGTACTAGTAACTATTTGATATTTTCCTGTCTGTTTATTTATTATTAATTGCCAACAACACTTGCGCATAGAACTACTCTAATTACACTTCCAAACGCACGTACACATGCATGCAAATAGATATGTGCGTATATATAAATTTATATAGATATATGTATATGCTGCACATTTATACAACATTGTTGCTAATATGCACATTGAGTACGGAGCGAGCAGCGTATAGAGTGAGAGAGAGAAAGAGAGAGGAAAACTACAAATTGCATATTTACATCTTGAACCTTTATACTCACTCGTCGTTTACATTTAACATTGAAAACGTGCATTGACATAAATGCATTCAATACACACACAAATAAGCAAGTTTGTTGCTATTTTTTTTACTATAGTTTCATACGCACATACACACACAGAACAACTCTTGAAAATACAAACAAACGTACGTATGCATATAGAATAGCAAGCAAATGTGACCGATAGAGTAGTTGTTGTTGATACGATGCATAAACGAAATGTGAATTTGTAAAGTGCTGCAACAAATTGAGAGACAAGTGAAAAAATAATTAGTGAAGAGAATTACAGAAACAGAAGAAAAAAAAAAGAAAAATTATTACGATATTATTCACACCGCGATTACATGGTAATGAACCAAAAGGAAAATTTAAAGCTAATAAAAAAAGAACTATAAATAAATGGCAGTTGTCTGTCCGCAAATGATCCGTCAGTGTTTTTAGTGTGTATGGAGAAAAAAAACCGTCGTTTTTGGACACTACAGGAATAATCACTATTTTCTTACTTAGCATCAGGAAGTCGAAAGTACATTTATTTTGTCAAAACGTATGCAATGTTCAGGAGAAGCTTACAGAGATCCGCTAAGTTTTATATATTTCTGATCAGCATCAAATTCTAAATCGATCTAAGCACAAATGCTCCTTCACCTCCCTCTCTCTCTCTCGGTCTCTCTTCCTCTCCCTCTCTCCCTCTATCTTTTTCTATGTGTGTGTGCATGCATGTGCTTTACTATGCGGGCTGGAGGTTGGAATCTTCATAGACGCTGTTAGTCTATGGCAACAGCCTGGTCGATTCGCCATTCATGGCACCTACGTACTCAGCCTACTATCCCCACACACACACTTCATGTTTCACTCTAGTCTGTTGATTCCTTTATTGGTCTGCACGACCTCTTCTCTCTGCCCGTTCCATCTGCAGGCGTCTTTTGTACAAGTATGCTTCCGCAGCGTTCTAGAGGTCACGGCACTACCGATAGCATCGTGCAGCACATCGCTGGGTGCCATTTAAGATCGACCATTTTTAAAGCTTGGGCAATAGAATGTAACGTGCCGCTCATCTTCTGTCTCTACCCATTTCAGACAGTTCAACGAGCATGATGCTTTTGAGGTTTGCGTCTGTTCCCCCTTTCCTAAATGTCTTTTCTTCCGTCATTAAGGAATCTTGGATCTATCGCACTCGTTTTTGCAGTGTATCTCTATGTGCCCGAATTTCAGATATCTGCAGTATTTTATCGGTGCTCGGTGGTCTGTGATTCTACAGATCACCCATCCTACTCTTAGCCTCTCGTTAGGCAGAAGTTTCTCCGCGGCACCCTGCTGCAGGCTGAGTACTGTCTTCTGTTTTCTTCTGTATGCTTTCCTTAGGTTCATACTGACTATTTAGGACATCGCATATGTACTGCTTAGTAACGACCTCATCGATGTCCTGACATTCCACTGAGCGGCGTTGCTTCAGATTTTTGAATGCTGCTTGGTCACGCAGGAAAGAGCTTGCAACTTCTTTTAGTTCTTCCATTTACTGTCCCGCCTTGCCCATCTGCGTCCTTTTTATTATCTAGATCGATTCGTCTAGGTGCTGTAACTTCTTTGCTGTTTTGATTCTGCGCCGCATTTAAACATACGAAAAGTTCCCCTTTTGTTTCTACTTTTTTGAATTACCTTCTTCCAGCGTGAGTCGCGATTGTTCGATGGGTGCTGGTCCTCTTCGTTTTTTCGTGGCGTTTGGCCGGCGTACTTCTGCAACATCGTCTTACATGTGGTGGCCACGTTACGACGTTTGCCAGTTGGTGCCCCACTATCACCGGGCTGCCTGCGTTCTCTTCGCGCCGATCGATTTAGACTCTGCATCAGGCTCGTCCTTCTTCGCCGCTCTTAACTTAGATGATGGAGTTGTCTGGGAGGTCTTTTTTTCTCACTATCTCTCCGTTTGGCTACCATATGGTTCCTTTTCAGCTCACATTGCCAATGGCTTGATGGATGGACCTTCTTTTTCGATCCTTGAGCATTTCCACAAGTGCAGCTATGTGCTCGCATAGTTTTATAAAGAGCGGTACTTCTCACGAATTCGCACGGGCTCCTCTGGCCTGTCTTATGGGTGACGGTAGCTGGGCCTGGATTTGGCCAACAACCGGCGGTCTTAGCACTCTACTTCTCGCCTTAAACTGGTTTTTTCGCTCATGTATATTTCATTAGTTTTGCTTGCAGACGGCTTCGTTGTTGTTGTTGTTTTAAGTTTTGTGGGTTTAGCTAAGCGTACTCGTTTGCATTGGACACGGAAAACTAAAATTTGCGGAAAGAGGGATATTAGTCTGGGAGTTGTATGTCCAATTGATATTTGTTACATACCTATCGATCGAGCATTCTCTATACCTGTGGTATGTATTTAAACTACTGTATAGGGATTGCATATCAACCAAGCTGTGTATAATCAAAATGTTGCCGTTAATAATCCAGATATCAACTCTTATCAGGTCCAATGTTTATCATTTTTAATTTCAATGCTAAGACGAATGTCAATCATGTAGTATGGGCTAACACGAGCACAGGTAAGAAAACTCTAGCTTTCGAAGTATATGAAAGTAGCGCTAGAGTTTTCTCATATATACTCAAGACATAACTTTCTTTTATGATATGCGTTGTTAATGCATGAGTTAATTTAGTGCTGAAGTCAGATTAACCTTAACCATGTTATTTAGCATAAAATATTCTAGATGATTTTAAAGTTCATTTCCAACTTTCCGTTCCAATTGAGATCTTTTTCTTAATAGAAAATATGTCGAATTAAAACCTACATTCTTGTAACAGAAGAAGAGAAAAAAAAAAAAAAATTAGGAGAAAATTAGTTGGCTTTGCAGATTTTGCGAACTTCTGAAGAACACTAATAACACTGGCCTAAACTTACTAATCCTTTGTTATACCTTACATAGGAACACACATACACAACTCTTCATGCAATGAATTGGTAATTCTAATGCCCAGTAAAAATATTTAGCATTAAATGAATACTTGAATATGTTCACTGGCCTGGCCTGGCCTGGCCTAGCCTGGCATGCATGCATACATTCTTCCACATGCATGTGTATATTCGCAAAAATGTTTGCCTGTGTTTGTGTGAGCTCGTGCGTGTGTGTGTGTGTGTGTGTAGGATTATTATTCTTTTGTTTTTTTGGACTGCTGTTCTTTCTGTTGTTATTGCCCAGTACTTTTCAAATTCACTGTTAAGGACTGTATTAATAAAGTCATTGCATTTGTAACATTTCGAACGCGAAATGTTTCGTCAAATTAATCAACAAATAAATTCGCTCTTGATTGATGATGGCACGATTGTGATGAAAATGCAATAAGATGGATAGATTTACAAATTGAATGAAGAAGAGAGAGCAAATTTCTCAACTATTACTCTCTTTTTTCTCTGTTAATATACTACTAATTATAACTACAGTTGTGACTGAAACTATACAATTTTATCACATTTAAGGCTTTGAGTTAAGAATACTTTCTCAATAATTCAAATCTTGCGTAAGCTTTCGGGCCGGTTGGGCATGATCTCCTCAAAATCCTAGATGTAGTAAAAATGTAATTTTGTCACACAAGTACAAATATAACACAAATGAAAAACAAAACTTACTTAACAAGCGCCTGAGACCTGTGCGTGCCTAATCGCATACATTTGCGTCATCACCAATACTTTGGCGATCAGGTAAATTCACACTTGAAAACGCGGCAATCGTTATTAACTGATTCAAATTTCTTAGAAGTGAATGCAATTCCAATGGAATGATAAAAAGACGGGATCTAGAATCATGATCGAGATTATTGAAAAGAAAATTTGTTATCCCTTGCAAAAGTGGTCTCTTTCATGGTTAAACGATAGGAGATAGGTGGGTCAATCAAAACGGGAAGGGACACATTCGAAATGCCTTAAAAAAAAACTATTAAGTTTTCAGGTTAATTTTATTCATCGTTTTTCTTTTTTTCGTTCATAAAGTTTTAGTAGCATTTGTGTCTCAATAACTCTGTCTGTCCAACTTGTTAAACTTAATATTTGCCTCTTCATTTAAACGAGATATATGGTGTCATTCGTATGTCCCGGAATTTACAATGTAATGTTGTGAAAAAAAAATGAATCCTTTTTTTTTTATAGGGCACGTTCATCGATCATAAGTTCGGCGGTAATGGGTGGTATCCCAGAGTCGCCCTAAACAACAAATGTACTCAGTTAGTCTTCTCGCTTGTTTAGCTTTTTTCCTTTTATGTATGTGTGTGTGTTTTATCTGTATGTGTGTGCTTGAAAACAAGTTTACCAACTTTGATATTGCTGCTGGTTGAGTAAATGGCTTCCTTTGCAGCAATAAAAAAAAATGCGCACCAGAAAACAGAAACCAAACATATTTAAAAAAAAAAAAAAAAAAAAAAAAAAAAAAACGAAAAAGTAAATTTATGGTATAGCATAGAATGAATTCCGTTGCCTAGTTACGTATTGGAAATTTTTTTAATCCTAGTCGCTTAGTTTTCAGAAGTTTATGTATATAGGAAGGACGGTTCAAAAGTTTGTCTGTTTGAATTATAATAAACGAAGAAGAATACGATATGTGAACAATAGATTTATGAGTATGCGGTGGTGCGGTACTAAAAAGCTCTGTTTGCGTTTTTTTTTTTTTCTGTTTTTGTAGAATTAAAACTAAAAAAATAAAAAATTAATTTCATTTGAAATAATTAAATGAATTTTCATTCAAAGTTAAGAGGAAAAACAAAAACAAAAACAAAAAAAAAACACAAATGGTTAGCTACTATTTGGTCATTTGAATTTTGCTTTTATATTTTGCTTTCAATGTAATTGTAATACAATCAGTCAATTAGGGGCCTTCGGCTAATTTGTTTATAAGTTTCTTAACAAACAGTAAACCTAGACAAGCTTTTTGCAATCTTTATGAATGCGGGTGTGCGTAAATGCATGCATAGATACATAAACACATAATATAAATAAATATACGTAAACACACACATACATTATTTTTACCGGCAAGATACATTTTACTTAAATACATTACAATTCTTGACTATCGTATGTCATATTTTACCTTCAAACGTTTGTTTGGTAAGAAGTTTCCATATAACACATAAGTTTGTTTTTCAAAGTAAACGAAAACAAGCTAAAAACTATAAAAGGTTCAACTAAGTAAAGTTTCAAATTTCAAAGGTTTTTGTTCGTTAAAATGTTTCTTCTTCTTCTTCTTCTTCTTAGTCTTATTCTTTGTCTTTTAAATAAGTGTTTGTTTATATGAAAAAGATTTATGATATAAAAAAGTATTTATCTATTTTTCTTATTTCTCGTTCATTTAATGTTCCTCTTCTTCTTCTTCGTAAAGAAAAGCAATTAAAAAACGATATCTACATTGACTGACTCCCCTTTATTATAATCTCCTCTGGCATTGACTTTAAGAAACGTTTGGAAAATATTCCAAACATTTTTAATGATTTCTCTGAATCTTATGATAAATAAGAGTCCATTATTTAAGGAATGATACGAATTTCCAACTTTCTTCATTTCTACATCCAACGCCAAAAGAAAAATCAGACAAATGGAAATATAATTAAATCGCCTAAGAATCTTACGCTGAATCCATGCCTGTGACGCGGTTTACTACAACATTATAGAAAACGAGCAAATCGTTCAATATTTGAAAAAAAAAAACTGCCTTTCTCGGGTCGATAAAATTTTTGTCAACAATGTTTGACTATCCGAACCTAATCTGAATAATTTTTTAATTCTACTTAGATTCGTTCGCACATAATTAAGCAAAAACCTAATAATTTTTATGATCTTTCTCTTTAATTGTATTCCTTCCACTCTCCACAGCGTAAAGCTCTATTTTTAACAATTTTTTGAAATTTGATATCAAAGCATAATAAATAAATTTTAGACTCTAGCATGTTCAAGCTAGAAAATTTCAATACATCATGTCTCTGAAAAGCGAAATATGAATTTGCTTAGATCGTTTGAATGGTTCTTTCATATAGATTCACATGATATAGGTCAATATGGGAATAGGTCAATTGGGAATTTTTTAATTTGACTGCACTAGAATCTCAAATTTGTCTATTTTTGTATCGTTGACTACCGTCAACATATCGATTTTTAAACATTTATATTGAAAGGAACTCACTAAAAAAATGGCTTAATTTTATATTTAATTTTAAAAGGTTGTTTCATATAGATGCACGTGGCATTTACATAAGTCTCCTAGATATCTTAATTTGGACGGACTATGCTTTCAAATCCAACAAAGCTTGACGCTAAATTGCTTTACAGATCTTCAGTTCGTGCACTTTCAGAGATCTTTGATAGTTAAACTCGAATTTATCTTCACACCCTTTTTGTAAATCAGACAACATTTCTATCATATATTTATTCCAAGCATAGTAGTGTCTCGTAGCAAAAAAGTATAATAAATTCATAGCAAACGATTAAATTATACATTTCTTCAAGCGTTCATGAATCTTCATCAATCTTTCCCGATGGTCAATTGATTAAATTTGTATCTTTTTTGCCCTCAAATATCAATTAGTAGTTATTAAAATTTTACTTGAAAGTTTTAAACCATTGAAAATTTTTCAGAAATTATTCTTTTTTTCTGGAGTTAATAGATAATTTGGAACCTTGTAGAGTTTGAAAAAAAAAAGTTAATTACCTGAAAAAGATAAATTTTTGAATTGAAATTTTAAGCTCTTTTCCTAGCGGCCCGGAAAGAATACCAATATCAATTGAAACCCTGCCCTGCAGGCATGTTCCAATTCGTAATATTTAAATCAGACACTTTTCAAACACCTTCCTTTCTTTCGAATCTATGAATCGACTCATTTTTCCACTTCTTCAACTTTGTGGAACGGTATGCCTGTCAAATCAAGCTGCATCGATTTGAACAAGTGACAATGAGAAGGCGGTATGGATGGCAGGTACACTGGGTACAACAGAACTTCCCATTCGAGCTGCAAAAGTACTCATGGATTACGTAAAAAATAATTTAAAAAAATCATTTAACAATATTAAGTATTTATTTCAAAAAAAGCGGTAAAGTAGCCACACTATGCGTTTAAATCTAAAATAATTCTAGATGTAAACAAATGGTCATGTATTTGTTGTTGCTTATTATTATATGAATTTTCAAAACAATTTACGAATGAAATGCAGCAAAGCAATTACGATTTCTGTTGTGATAGAAAGCAACCTGGCATTTGACACACACTTAGTTCGTGAAAATCTGTTCCAACTTGGAAGTTTGCATCTATTTTTAATACTACACATTCATACATCGTGGCTTATACCATTAGTCCCCGTATATCTTTCGAGAGGACATGCTTGGTGGCAACTCACCATTTTTTTTAACTTTTATTCCCCTTTCTACATTACTGTCTGAGGGTTTTTCTCTTTTCTTCCTATTGTCCTTTTTATATGAACAAAATGCCTCTACAAGTTTCATACTGTACTCACCACCTAATGAAAGGTTTGGTTTGTGTTTTTTGTACAATACCCACCCAATATTGATCACTGCCATATCGATCATTCGATAATATAATCTGATATACTACCACTAACTAGGCTGTTCAATAGCTTCCACCTTTAAGGTTATGAAAAGATTCTCAAAGGATCTTTACGATACTTTTGATAAACAGCACAAACTTCCAGATACTCTTGAATGATTAAAAGAGTGTAAGCTACTACAGGATATCTTAAAGAAAATAGATGTATATTTTGCTTAAAATCTTACGATGGAAGTTGCTGTCCGTTGATTATTTCCATAAGTGAGCATTATGGATTTTTTACGTTTTGAACGTATATATAAAGATATATTCTCTTTAATGGCATTCGTCTTTACAATCAATTAATTTAATGCTATTGCAATAATATAATGTGTTCATAGGCTTAACACTCTCCTCATTCAGTTGCAAAAAGGTAAAAAAGAAGAAAAAAACATGATACGAAATTAAGTTGCGACACTGGCAGGTTTTTCCTGTTTTCTTCTCTTTTTGTCATGCTGCCTGCCCCTCTCACTGATTTCACCATATTTTTCGCTGTCCGATGTTTATTAATTTTCTCTTTTAACCTGCATCCTGTAGTCGTATTCTCTCCTGGGCTATTACTTTTTTTTTTTTTATCTCAAGCACTATATCAATCATACTTGTCTTGTTTTCTCTTCTCTTAGTGCATATTCTTTCTCTCTCTTGTCGTTTTTGCATGCAACTTCACGAAGTTCTCCCGCTCTCCTCATTTCTTCGGTTTATTTATAAACATTGCCAACGTGCTACTTGGGCAAAGAAAATTTATGCAATTGTTCCACTTAAAGTGTTGGGCATATTTACACAACACAGATGCATGCACACGGTGCTGTAGATACATGTTTCATTTTCACGTCGTTCCTGTTGCTACGTGTACTCATTATTAAAAGAAAAGTGCATCAGTGCAGATATCTGCTGCAGACCGTTCATTGATTTACTTACCATGCTTTAAAAGTTATTGTTGTTGAATTTGCTGCTGCTGTTGCTATTGCTGTTGCTGTCATCGTTTTTGTTTTGCACACTCACAACGTGCTACGGCAGACAAGTTATCGCATTTACATATGTTCGTATACGCTCATAAAACATACAAAAACGTACGCTCTCTCTCTCTCTCTCTCTCTCTCTTTTTTTTCCTCTCTCAAACACGCAAACACATATATACACTCATTTAATAAACATCTCTTTCTCTCTCTCAGTACATGCATAATTGGTTGGTTAACTCTCTCTCTACCATTGCCCGTACGTAGTAAACATTGGTTACATACAGCCAGTTTTAATGTATATTTACTTACTACACTACATATAACGATTAACGTCAAGTTTCATGTGATTGTTATAATAGCACAATTGTTCTGTTTTCGGTTTCTTTTTTTTTTGTTTTTGTTTTTATTTTTTCGTTGATTTTGCGCGTCTTGCGCATGCTCCTCATTTGTTGCTTTGTTATGTTAGCACGTTGGAGAACCAGTATATTTCTTGTTTATTATTTTTACGGTTTTTGTAGATTATTCATGCCCCGGGAGTTTGGCTATATACATACAAATAGTTTTTTGTTGTTATTGTTGAGTTGTTTGGCCATAATGATAGGTTGCAAGTATCTACATACAGACATTTACGTACTTATGTGCCTATACACACACATAGTACGTTGTATTTAACTTTCTATATTGTTGCTATTGCCATTTCTTCATTCCATAGTTTGTTTTTGTGTTCGGTAAGTGGATGATAACATTTAGTATATGTACATAGATATAGGCAAGCGTACATGTTTACTTATATATCATGACTTTTTTTTTAAAGGTTGACAAAATTTATATAGGAGGCTTTTTCATACATCTTAAGGCAAAAAATCGCAAAAACCCTTGAAAATATGGAAGTAAAACTTAGCTCAGTACACAACTATATCAATTCTAATTTCAAACATGTCGACCAGCTTTCAAAGAATCTGAGATATTCTTGTTTTATTATCACTAAAAAAAAAAGTAATAAAGCAAAGTTTTGTTATATGCTACTATTCTGCCGGTTGACTACAAATTATCCTATTGGTCCATTGGTGTAAAGGGCTTTTCCTGAAATATACACAACAGATGGCGGAGATAGTGTTTTCACATTTCTTTGCTAATAACAAATCAGTAGACCGTTTTAAGTCCACTCTTTGTTGTTGTTTTTTGTAGCGACATTCTCAATTCCCAAAATTTCGCTTCCAGAACTGTTTCTTTAGGCCCTAACCGTGGAAGCTCAAAAATGTTCTTTTTTTAAATTCATAACTTTTTTCCAAAGTTTCCGGAATGATTCAAAACATTGGCAAAAATAGTGTGCAAAATCTCGTTCTATTTGTGATAAGTAATGATGGAATAAAATGGAAGGTATGAGGATTTCCGTCTTGACATATTAAATGATAAATTAAAACGTTATAGCAGGGCAAAGTCTACCATTAAATAATTCCCACTACAATTTTCATCACTAAATTTTAATATTTGGATTTCGTTGTCTCATAACAATTTTATTTTCTTTTCATAGAGGTTTCGAGAAATAAATCAATATGGTCCAAATTTAGTACAATAAATTTATGGATCAAATCAGTGGATTCTGGATTAATTTTCATTATAAGTTACTTGGTATTAGAACTTGCTGTCGTATAAATGCGTATTTTTTGAAACGCTTATATGAGAGGGGTATAAAAAAAATGCTCCGAATCCCAAATTTTTCACATTTATTTTAGATGGAAAGACAGACAGTATTTTCCATCGAATTTTGCATATATATAGACATTAGTTTAATATATCCTTATTACAAGTGGTGCAGGGTACTACAATTATTATCTAAAAAAAGTACTACAAATACAGTGAATTATATCCTAATCTTCACGACCTCATTAATCAGGGATGGTTTGGTCTTTCCATTTTTTTATACCTGGAGACATTTGATTTTGAGTAGCATTAAATAGATTCGTTCACTTGAATGGAAAGTGCTTTTAGCATTCAAAAATTTACAAAAAAAACCCACTAATTCTTAATTCATTTCCATGGATCATACTTGAAGATGAGTATAATCTGCCCATAAACATAACATATCTATATATCGTTTTATGAATATTATAATTCCCCCCACGATTCATTAGCTTTGGCGGACGTCACTTTGGAGTTCGTTAACCAAACGCAAAAAGACTGCCTTGGAATGAAGTTCGATGCGAAAATAATCTTGATTGACCAACGTTCATATGTTTACAATTATAAGAAAACTTTGAACTTATAGTTGGAAAGATCAAAGAAGCTTTAACATAATAGTAATTTTATCGACTTATTTCCTGGAAATATTCAAGCTTGTCCTCTGACGTTCAACCGGTACAACAATATAAAAATAATTGAAGAAATTTTATGTGTATTATATGAGCATTTATGTCTTTTTTTTCTTCTTATTTGGTTATTTTTAAAGCATCATAATAATTGTACTTATGTATGTACGTATGTACGTATGTATCTATGTATGAATGCATATATATTTGCACGCATATATGTATGTACAAGTGTATGTATATATATATATGTGTACACGTATGTTTGTGTGTATGTATGTATGTATGTATGTATGTATGTATGTATGTATGTATGTATGTATGTATGTATGTATGTATGTATGTATGTATGTATGTATGTAAGCATG
>KK351314.1:107835-147246 GCA_000671755.1 Glossina brevipalpis | reverse complement strand
AATTAGCAATAAACTTTGTTTATATTTATTTATTTACTTGATGGGATGCTGCTTACTTTAAAACATAAGTATCGTTTTTGTTTTTCGTTAATTTTTTTGAGCGTTCAGTGGAGCTATTTTCGTGAATTTGATATGTAAAAGTGTGTGCTATGTATACAATATTTACTGTTATCAGTCGTTCAAAAATATATTAGATAAATTCATATTTCCAAGTTGTTGTAAGTTTGTCTATTACCATTAATTTGTTCGCAGCTGAATTATTTTCATCATTAAATTAAGTTTTCCACTTCGTTTTTGTTAAAGTTGAAGGGTCCAAGAACAGCCGATAGACAAATGAGGATTGATGAAGAGTCTAAATATAAATACTAAATAAGTGTAACAAACGCTATGATAAATAAGTTTAACTTCGTTTTTCAGTGATTACTGTGAAGTTCGTGAGAAATATATAATTGTTTTAACCGTAATTTCTGCTTTAAATGTAGCGCACTTAAATCTCTTTGTTTATATGTTTAGGCTCTCTCTCTCTCAGGTGCATGCGCTCTCTTTGAAAAGTTTTCTTACCAATAAGGATGGATGAGAGTTTTTGCAAAGAGTTGCACAATGAAACACTTCAATGATTGTGTTGATATGTTTTTGTGTTGCTTTAGTTATTGTTATTATTATTATTATTATTATTTTTATTATCATTATTATTATTATTATTATTATTATTATTATTATTATTATTATTATTATTATTATTATTATTATTATTATTATCATTATTATTATTATTATTATTATTATTATTATTTTGCAGCTATATCGACGTGCCGCTGCTCACTATATTACGCGTTCTTTGCTTGCATGCTTCCCTTTTTTTTCTTTCTTTGGCTTATATACATTTTCACAGACAGGGTCCCGGCAGAGCTTCGTTTTCGCTGGCGCACATGTAAAAGTCTGTCCATGTGTTTACAAGAGTCTTACTCGTCTCGTGGCTAAAAGAGTGGCACGCTCTATGTTATGTTCTGCTTCTGCTATTACTCTCCGTTTGTGTGCTATTCAATGTACGTATATACAAACGTATCTATATAAGTGCTCGTATGTTTTTATGCTTTTTTTTTTTTATATGTATTTTGGTTGATTGTTAGATATGGTGTTGTATTCATTTGTCAAATATATATATGCATGCATGTGCCTAGTGTGTGTGTGTGTGTGTGTGTGTGTGTGTGTATGTATGCATGAAAGTGTATGTGTGCATATATATGCATGTATGTGTGCTGCATGTGCATATATATATATATGTATATATATATATATATATATATATAAGTTTAGGTGATACTGTTACTGTATTGTCTGCTTTTTCCATACATGTACACACATTTACGTAGCTGTGTAACGTGTTTTTGTCGTTGCCGTCATTTCTGGTGCGTTGCGTTTCAAAAGTTGCGTCAGTCAAGTCCATCACATATACATTCAGTTTTAGTTTCGGTTTAATACACATTCCATGCGGAGCATATTTTCGGAAAAAATTAATCATCTGCTAAAGTTGTTGCAGATTATATTTTGCAACAAATATATGCATAAATATAATAAAAATTTGCAATTAAATAAATTGTAAAAATAAATATTAAAAGGAAATATAAATTATATATACATATATATTTATATATATATATAGATATATATATATATATAAAATTGTGATTAGTGCGGTCAATTTTAATTAGCATTTAGTCAATTCCTTAAAGTTACATTTAGTAGCTAATATGTCATATAACCACCAAAAAAAGGAAACTAAAAATAAACCAAAATCTAAGCATTTCAAGGTAAATATTGTGGTAAAATGTTGCCAAAGGAGGAGGGAGGGAGGCTCATATATGTTCGATTAGAATTAATAATAATTTTTCAGAGATTTGCCCTTTTTGCGTCCTTTTTCTTTTTTTGAATTCGTTGTGATTTACTGTCGTCGTGGGTGTCGAATATTTCAATTTCCACTTGTTTCGTTTTCATTCATTCGTTTTCAAATTTTTTGTGTGCCTTTTTTCTAACATTGCTTCACTTTCGCAATTCTCTCTCAACATACATGCAATCTTCTTCACAGTTTTAATACTCGAGCATAACCAGCAGTAAGGAAAGGTGAATCTATTTAAATTTTTTGATTCGTTAGTAATATTCAGAAATTTGCTTACTGCCCCCGCTATATGAAATTTAAATACTTGATATGCATAATGTTTTTCAATTAAATACTTAAAATAAAACCTATTTTTGAGATTTTCATGTACAAACAACAATCTAATCACAAATATATATTTGCGATTTTGCTTTAATTAATTTTTAGTTATTATAATACTCCCATCATTACAATCATCATCATCACGTTATATTGTTAATATGTCGCCTACGTCTCTAAAAGATTTCTTTAAATGTATAAATATTATTGATCGACATGAGATTTCAATTTGATTTTGCCAAGTCAGCCTATCTTTCTTTCTGTCTTTTGTGTACACAAAGTTAACGCAACGAATAGAAAAAAAAAAGCTAAAATTGATCTCTGGTTTGCTGATGAAAAGCAGCGCTCGACAGAGATTCAGAGCGATATTAGTTAAATCCCATTGTCCAATTGTGTCAAGCAAATCGATATCTGTTCTAAATTCAAAATTTTTTTACACACGTTCCGTGTAATTGATTTTTACAGAATAATATTCTCCAAACGCCCATGAAATAGTAGCTAAAGATTGGTTCAATCTCATTCTGAGGACTTACAATATATGGTCCCAATCTTTTCATTTCAACGATTTCTGAATTAAGAGTTGGAAATGTTGGGTGCCTAAGATTCGGATTGGGATACGCGCATATAAAGCTTTTCTACGTATTTCTTATACCGCATCTAAGTGGTGGTGGTGGTGGTAAGCGACTTTCTGTGTACTTCTCTTCTTTTTTTTTTCCTTATTTTATTTTTCTTTCACGTTCTTTGCAACAACGTTTATGTAGATTTCGTACTCTTTGCCAATTGTTTTTTAATATCCACCAGTGAGGGATGAAGATATATTAATTTTGTCAAAACATTTGCACCACTTGCAAGGAAGTATTAGTGACGCTGTAGAGTATATATATATATATATATATATATATATTCCTGATCAGTATTAAATTCCGATTCAATTTAATCATGTCCATATATCTGTTTATGTAAATCTATGTGGTATGTGGTAAATTAAATCTCGGTGGTAAAAATAAAATTTTCGCTTTAAAATTCGGCGAAAACGTTGAAGGCTTTTTCCACGAAAATTTGCACTGAACATTGGCCAAATATCGTTGAAAAGGTAAAGGATATCGTAAATTGCAGGATAAACTTTGTATTTTATGCTCATCAGTTATAAATTGGAACAGGGACTGCTCAGATTCTATGTGGAATTTTAAAGTCTTTGTACAAAAATTGCAAAATCAGTCCGTCACTCCAGTCTAATAGAATATCGAAATTTATTTATTTGTTTTTCTTTTTAAATATATGAAAATGATGATGATGTGGTGTAAAAGATTCGGTCAAAGCTGAATATAATTTTCTTACTTGTTCCTATTAATTGAGTCTTCCACGCTTCTTCACATATGTGGACATACGTATATATCTTACTTACGAATGAGAAGCGAACAAAAACCAGCATATAATAGACGTGTAAGTTTCTCTCTCTGGTAGACTATTAGACGTTAATTACATTGTGTACACAGATAAGAGCCTTCTAGAATACTTCAAAACGCTCAATATCAGCGGAGTTGTTGATGTATAGCATATTGAATCAAAAAATCGGTTGCTATTTTTGCTTCTTGTGTTTGTACTTTGATACAGCGTCCTCAACTGATAAACATATTAAAAGATACTTTTTTTTTTTAAGTGTCATTAAATTTTACCGAAAAATCTACAAAATATTGTTTTTTTTTTTGCAAGACTATCAATCAGTTCCAGTTAAATTGTAAATTTTCTCATATTTCTTTGACATTGTATTCTTAGATGCGATACGCGTTAAGTTACGCTTATAATTTACTGACTCATTTGGCTCTTATTACTAGATTTTAATTGTTAGTCTGTGTAACGGTTGAGGTTTTAATTTACGTAATTATAGAAATGGTTCAGTGTTTTTATGTTTAATCAAATCATTCGGATAAGTTTGTGCTAAAAGAATAAAATTTTTCGCAAACTACTGATGATTCTACTTCTGGTGATTCATTCACAGTCAAAGCTATCTATGCAGGTATAGAACATTACTTACCAACTGCCTACTACTCAAGTAAAAGCTTTTATGAAACGTAATCAAACGTAAGTTGAATGCTCGGTCGGTCGGTCTTTCTGTATGTTTGTGTTGCTGTGTATTCTGAACTTAACTTTAACTTGGAAAGTTTTTTATTAAATGTAATCTCTGTAGCATTGCTATCAAAAATATAATTTTGCTTAGTGGAGGTGTTTAATCAGCTCATCGATCAAAATTCCCTCTAAGTAAAGCCTCTAAAATCTCGATTATCTAAACTCTATCGGCGGTCCAAGATTTGTTTGTTTGTTTCTTCTGAAGTTTATACTTTAGAACATATTTTAGTTGCCCCTAACATTTGAATTTTTTTTTTTTTTTTTTTGTATTTTTCGCTACTATTTAAAGATAAAGTCATGTTTGGTGCTTGTTTTGTTCGCCAATCAATCAAGTTCTTAAATAGGATTACTCGGCCTTAGAGTTCGCAATTCGTGCTGGAGGTGCCGGCATCCTGCTGCTGTAAGTGTCCTTTTTTTAAACTCCTTTGTGCGCGCTTGGAATACTTATTCTTCTCTGCTTATTATTTTTCCACACTAGCGCTATACCCTCATGTGTGTTTATGTAGGTGATACATCCTGAACGGATGGTCAAGTATAAAAATGACAAAAAAAAAAAAAAAAAAAAAGAAGTGAAAACTGAAAAATTTCCCTCTACTTCGTTCGTATATCGCGTTTATTGTCAATTTTCAAATTTGAATTGCATTGCAATTGTTGTCTTCATAGATTTTCACTTGATATTTGATGGTTTTTTCCTTTTGGGATATTTGCATATTGGAGTTTATTATTTCCGCAAAAAACAATACATTGTTGGTGCTTAGCCTCTCTGACAAGTGTGCCGCAAAGCTTCTATTGTATTCAGTAACGGATTCTTTCTCGTTACTACAAACCGGTTATCATGGATGATAAGAAGAAATGTTCCCGTATCCAGTAGTATCATTTGAAAAGAATTACGGCACCGTAATGAATCAATATACACAAAGTCTAAGGACCGTTTTAAGTACGATAAGTTAATTTGACCTGATAGTTTACTCCTAACGAACAGATTACTTAACACAAACGATTAGAGAAGTCAAGTTATTTGCTTTTTAATAACATACAGTAGTAGTTTGTTCACTAATTCTTTATTAAATTATTGTGATTGAGTTTTTTTTTTTTTTTTCTTTTTTAAATGTTTTTCTCACAAAATTTCTTATTTCAATTTATCAACCAAACGTCGATCGCGTTGTTGTTATCAACAAACTTTGTTTTCTTTACTCTCCACCAATTAGAGTATAACCGAACGTCGTGAAATAAATTCAAAGTTAATTGAAACTTAAATTGATTTAACTATCAGTTGAATTTTTATTGGAAACGACCCTGAATATACCTTCTTTCTATCAAAAGATCTATAAATCGCGATAAGACGACTTCAAAAGAATTTTATATTTTTAGCTCTTTTTCTAAGGAACTAAACGATCAATGATTTGACTGTTTATTGTCAAGAAGTAATGAAAACAAAATGTCGAGAATCGGCTAAGCTACGAAAGAATCTTCGCTTCATTACAACAAGCTGGGTGCATCTTAATTAGGGAAATGATGTCTGATGGCCATTGTAGTATTGTTCTGTCTGAAGATAATACTTTGTGGCTTGTGTCACTTGGTATCTACGACTGATTGAGGTAGTAATTGAACTGGGCGCATATGAAACGGTAGCTGAATGTGTCAATGTCTTTCCAAGTACATAATAATCAGGAAAATTAGTTAGTGCCTTGTACACATCCAAGTCAGTACAGATGTGACTAAAGTGAACCATAAGTCCACGGGGATCAGATGCCCCAGTAAGGAAGCTTTTTGTACTAAGTAGGCAACGTCTACAAACTTAGAGAATGCCTTACTGCCTGATCGTTGGGAACGGCCCTTCGGGGAGTAGTAAATGAACTAGATAAACCCTCTGACCAGAGGGCAACATGGCTGTGCCCAAGGTGTTTGTTCTGGTACTCCAGGAGTTGAAGAGCCCCCCTTGTGGGGATTGTTCCAAAGCCTGGAGGACGGTGACTAACGTCCTTGGAATCAGTCTGCACTTTAATGTGCTCTAGTGCAATACCTTCAAGATTGATACCGAGATAAAACAAATAAGGGAGTCTGTTCTGTCTGAAAAGTAGATATTTGCTGCGAGCGGGCAAAGTCGTGTGAATCTCGACTTATCAAGCTAATCTCCTTACATTAATTTCTTGCATTAATTTCTCTTCTTAAAGACTAGAAATACTTTAAACGCAGTTCTAAGAACGTGCAAGAAAGCTTTTACAAAACTTAGGGATAAAGTAAAATATTTATTTGGGCTTTAATTGATTTTCTTTATACCTCCAAAAAAAAAAGATCGAAGTTATTTTTTCTTAGCAACTTTGTCCGCCATCGTATAATTACATGCTGTCTGTTTTTTTTTTCTCTGAGTGTCAGAAATCTATGTAAATATTGTGATTAGGTGTTTCTTTTTACATGATTTAAAAAGAACTTTTACTATTTTGCAAAATTTTTCGTTTCCTTTAAAATAAAAAAATTTTTTTTTTTCAAGAATAGCAAATGAATAGAAAAATTTTGCTTTAAAAACGAGTCACGTTTCATACTAAGAAAAAGACATTTTTAATCGTTCAAATATACAAATAGCAATAGTACACACGATCGCACATACAATCAATTCTGTAACAATCAATAATCGCTAAAGTTCAGTGTTGAGAATTCACTTAAGTGGAAAGAAATTTATAAAAGCATAGCGCAGTAAGCATAATGAAGAACATCTTTAGAAGTGCAACACAACTATTTCTTTTCCTCTTCGATTAGAAGGAACTCTTTCCCGTTGTTCAGCGTAAAGATTACATTAACAACAACAACAAAAAAAAATGTTTAAATCTTTTTATAAAATGGTATATAAATTTTATTATGACATTTGTAACATAACATCCATATATTATAGACTAAATTCATGCTTGAGATTAGCGTTGTTTAAGACGTTCTGGAAGAGTAGATGTTTTTCTTGGAAGTTTTTCTTGGCAAGCAAGCCCAACCAGTTCTTTTGCTATGTCTGTCCTCTGTAATAGGATATGTGAGTAGAAATTTTTAAAGAATCTTATATTCTGAAATAAAATACTGAAATAATATAATATATGATATAATATATGAAAGTTTTCATATATTTATTTTGTCACCACAATATATAGAGTGCAAAAATAGATATTTTTCAAAATTGAAAAGCAGAAGGCACTCAATCGGTCTAACAAGTAAGTTAGTCTTTAAAACAATTTGATGTATGAATCATTAATACCCACCCATACACAGAATCACAGAAACTTTAATATATAAAATCTGCCTGCAAGTCATCTTGTTAACTATAAGTATAGCACTTAACTGATCGGAGGCATTACTGTCAAAACTTCTTTATATTTCTCTTAAAAAATATTTGTTCGAAATTTTGCCTGCAACACACAACTATTTTTAAATTTGAACTACGGTCATTAACGGTAAAATGCGTGCCAAATTGAAACTTCCCAATTCAGTTCTTACAACAGAATGCTCCAACAAGAACATACGGATTTTGCAAATATAATCTCGAAAGTTTACTGTAATCGATATGCTGTTCTGAATGTTTTAAATGAACAGAACAGTTCTTATACACACTATAGCCATTAAGGATTGGATTTCCAAGATATGCTTTAAGACGATTATTTCGTTTGTTTACGGCTATTAATTCAGACTCAAGTAAAAATCTACTGAAGCATGACATCTAATCAATAAAGACAATGTAAAAGTATTTCCTTTTTACACCCTAATTTTTCGCGATAACTATTGAGATGGATGGTTGGTACACCCAGTTGAGTTCTATCTCGGGCTGCATTTACGCTTGAGATCCCCTCGATGTGAAAATTATTTTTCAAACACATGCACCACCATATACTTTAATTTTCCATTAAGAAGTGCAGTTGTGTCTGTTGTTGCTGCATCTTAAAAAAAAAAAAAACAAGTAAACGCATTATAGCTGACCAAGGCTAACCATTAAATACTCTACACCAATTTGCCTAATTTACAATTTTCCATTAACTTTCGCGATAAGATATCAAAATTATACTCGACTTCCATGTTAAGGCATGCTTTTCATAATTGCACTTATAGAAAGGGGGGGGGGCGTAAGTAAGGCGTGAACTGACACGATTGACTAAATTATTTCTGTTATAAAGTACTACAAACTAGACTTTGGGTATCCTATGAAGACTTATTTTTTATAAATGGGGTCGTATCATCAAATCCATTTTCAACAACATTCGTCCTTAAGTCAAAATGCCTTAGTGTATCAAAATTTCTTGAAAATATTTCCTAAAATGCGATCAGTAGATTGAACTTAGAAATCCATAAAAAGACGGATAGACAGACAAGCTTAAATCAGTATAATAACAGGTGGGTCAAAAAAAATCCATAAACAGACGAATGGACAGACAAGCTTAAATCAGTATAATAAAAGGTGAATCTAAAAAATCCACAAACAGACGGATGGACAGACAAGCCTAAAGCAATATAATAAAAAGTGGGGATCTATCGTAAGTACTTCATGGTGTTACGTACGTCCGCACAAACTTAATATATTTTCTACAACAACAAAAGTTATATGATATATAAAGGATCATACAATCAGGCTTTGCCGAATAAACTATTTTTTTGTTCGTAGCTTTATATACGAAGGCAATGAGATAAGTACAGAGTTGGAAACCTATAATGTGTTTGTTTTTTATTTAGGAAATTATTGTAAAAATCAATTCAAAATCATTGTTGGTGAGCGCTTTGGTTATCATCCATCCGACTGTCATGTAAAAGTGTAAAATTTCATGGATCTCTTAAGTGCAATATACTTGTGTTACTCAATTATATGCTTAACCAGTTTTGCATGAACAAATTTCGAAGTTGCTTGCTTCGCGAATATTTGAAACACTTTTGGTAAACGTAACATGCCGTGTAAGCAGAATTATAACTGAAATCAAACTCAATGTAAACAATGACGCTTAAGTCGTGTAACCACGATTGTTGAAGAAAAAAATGTCGCTTTGTGAATATATGAAACACCACAGTAAATGTAACATGCTATGTAAGCAGAATTCTAACTGAAATCAATCTCAACATAAACAATGAAGCTTAAGTTGCAAAGATTGTTTTGATCTGTGTATGAGTATACAAGGTTTACGAGTCACCCAACATTTGTTAAACCCACCTGCTGCACTACTGTGATGGTTATAGACGGTCCGTTAAAGTGTCTTGTTCTATATTCAATATTTCTAAAAATAAAATCCTTCCGTTTGCACAAAACTTATTTAAAGTATATGCGGTAGTAGTGTCACGAACAACTTTTGAAGACAAATTTTTATCACGGCGCGTCTATTGAAAGTTTCTTGATTTATAGCAGCATACGTTTATTTTATTATCTTTTTTTGGACTTTTTTTTGTTTACCTTAACCACCTCCTGTTGCTGAAGAAACGAGAATAACAACAGCAACAACAAAACAACAATAAAGGCACTGGCAGCAACGACAGTAATAACTCCGTTAAAGTATTATTTAATGTTGTTGCTTGCGACGCCCACTTATTATATTATACGTATTTTTGTTGTTGTCGCGGCATATGTAGCTACTCGCATAATAAATCATATCGCATATACGTAGTGGATATACTATACGATAACATGCAGCACACATACGAACATTTTTTTTTTTTTTTTTTTTTTTTCTTTTTTTTTGTATTTTGCTATCTAAACGTGGTCCTATTTTGCTTGCGTTCTGCTAATTAGTTTGTATCTCTTGTGTGTATCCTATTTTATATAAGTTTGACTGAACCTTTGCAAAATAGAAACTTACAAATATAAGTAAGCATGAGTGAGTCAGAGCAATGGAGAGCATGATGCGAGTAAATGATGTTGGTCTTGCATTGAGCTCTTGAATTGAGTGACTCCTTCCAAAAAATCATAAAAACACATCACACGAAAGTGTTCTCTGTCTGTCTGCTTTGAGACCATACTCTCAAGTCACTAAGACCAAATCAAACAGCATTCGTATGCTATAAGTTATAGGGTGAAAACTGCTCTAATTTATACTGCAAACGCGCGTGCATGTCACAACACAACTATCAACAAAAAAAAGTTGCCACAGGTTAATGCATATTGCAACAAATTAGATCGTATATCATATGCCTGATTCTTCTTATAATTATTTTCATTATCATCATTAACTTCAATGCGTCTTTTTCAGTTTTCTTTATACAATTCATAAATAATTCTAAGATTTTATAAATCCGTAGAATTCATAATTGCTTGATGTGTCGTTGTCTGTTCAGTCTGTGACCCGGCTGTGTTCGTCTTAATTTTTTTTTTATATAAAAATATATTTTGCTACATAACTTTCCTTTCACTGTTAAATTAACCGTAAATTATACCTTAAATGTTTTCCGTCGATGCACATTATAACTAACTGACAGGTTACCTCTTGTTATGAAAAAAAAAAAAGAAAAAAAATTCAATGAGACTTATTATGAGTGTATGTATGTATGTATGTACGCAGTAAAAGTGTGTGTGTGTGTGTGTGTGTGTGTGTGTGAGTACGTACAGAATATAATGTATTGTAATGTGAATAGATTTACTGGCTGACAAAATCATGCGAATATATAGTCAGTTTGCCTATGCTTTGCCATTGGTGGTCGCATTCACTCGCTGATTTCTCTGTTGACACCAAAGTTCGTCAAGTATGAAAAATGTGAGCCTATGGTGCGCATCTTGTCTTGTGCTTATTAATGCTAATCAAACCTTCAATTTTATAAATATTTGATTATCGATTTGATTATCTTATTTAATTTTTTTTATCAAAATTTTGTTGATATATTTTTCTTTCTTTTATGTTTTTCTCTTGCAGATCCACCCGTTATTGAAATTTAATACAAATTAAAATACAACTACAACTGCAACTGCAACTGCAATCACTAATAATTTAAGATATTATCTAATATTTCTTAGGAATATTCTTTATTGCGCGTTATATAAATTATTTAAAGTGTTTCTCTTAAAACGTTTGAAAGTTCAGCAAAAAAAAAAGAAAGCAAAACATTTTCATTTGGTTTTTGTAACTTGATATGTCGGAGGGCTTAAAAACGCTCCTCGAAGCTGCTCAATACATTGAGCAGCAAGAGAAATTAAAATTATCACCGCTATCGTCGGCGTCGGCGTCGGCTGTGCCAGCTGCCCTACTCAACTCTGACCAACAATCGCGTTTCATAGTGCACGCCTATGATGCAGCAGCAGCAGCAACAACAACAAATGGCCACCTTATCAATAATAACAATAATAGTACAACTCATAGTACGGTTAACCATAGCATAAATATACGTAATTCCAATATACGTCATGTGGGGTTAAGCGGTGGCAGTGCAGGAACAACAACCGTTACTACTAACACCAGCAGCTTACAAGTGTCATCATCGGCCCCTGCTGCAGCGGCCACATTTCAACATGTCAATGGTCATCATCATCAAGCAAATCATCATCCCCAACATCCACATGCTGCTTCTGCCGCAGCTACTATTGCGTTAAACAATTCTACTAACGGTGGCGGCAACAGTAACTCTCATCATGTACATCAGCAACGTAACAACAACAACAACAAGAACAGTCAATTAATAAATGCCAATCACCACGATTATGAGTTTAAAGGTGGCAGTGATGGTGGTAACGCCGCCGGTGTTGGCAGTAACAGCAGTAATGCGATTGCTGTGGTGGCGGCAACAGGTGGTAGTAGTGTACCAGTAACGCTATCACCCTTAAATGGCAGGTCCAGTGATGGGCGAGTGTTGGGTAAGTCCTTCACATCAATTATACTATTTTTTTTTCTTTCTTTGTTATCCATGTTTCAAGTGGCGCTTTCATGTCATATTAACCGAACTGAAATAATAATCAAAAGAACAATAAGCTCAAGCACTATTCTCTCGCTCATTGGTGGCCAGATGAATGCATACATTTATATTTTATATGTACATATAAGAAAAACTACAACAAAAACGCATCATTATTCGATCTAGCGTATGATAATGTGATAATAACTGATTTAATTACTATCACACAAAACCATAGAACAGGAAAAAAAAACGAATTGTCGGTTTGACTTAATATTAAAATGACTTTAGAGCAGAAAAATGATTTAAAATATAATTTAATAACATGTTGAGAAAGTGTGTTCAAATCACAACGAATATTGGTTATCCTTTATTGATTTGTTTAGAAAACTAAAGCATAGCATGGCATAATCGGCTCTAGTAAATATCTTCAGAAATTTCACTTATTAATAAAACTGATTTAAAATTTTGCGTTCCTACATCCAGTATGAAAATAGAAGGCACTGAAGAAGTCACGATCATTTTAGCATTCCTTTCTATAGTATCTAATAATAGACATCAAAGACTTTATAAAGTGAATATAGGTTCTTGGTGACCAAGATAAAGTTATGAGTCGATTGAAGAACATGTAAGTCTATCAGGACGTTAGTATAAACAAAATATCAAATTCCTTTAACAGGTTGCGGGTATCGATCTAAAATTTACTAATGGTTTTTAAAAGTTCCGGTAAACAATGGCTCTTACATTAGTCCCTTTTTAAATTGATTAAAAGTATTTGCAAGGAAGCTTCCCAACTTAACTTGACGTATAGTCTTGCATGAAGAAACCTATACAATTTTTATGATTTTTAAGTTACGTACGAAGTAATATAATAAAAAATTTTGCATTTCTCAATAAGGCCTCACACCAACTTCTACGACCTGACATAAAAATTAACCCATTTAGATATTCAGAAAAGAAAGCTTACGTGTCAAACGCGTATCTGAGATCAATTATTGTTTACATGCATGAATACCGAATTCTATTAATAATTACACACATTTTCACAAAATGGGCATGTGTATAAGCATCTATTACAGCTAGAGTGATATCCATGTGCCCATGTATCCATAATAACATTGTTATAGAAAAGTAGCTTGTCGGTTTATAATCATCACAAATAAACAACTTTGTTTGTTTACAGAGCTCTCTCTTCCTACTCTCTCATACTCTTTCTTGTCGCTCTTTTTGCTAGAGTTACCGAAACTCAAAATTTATCAGCTTTATCTTTTAGATTACATATATAAATAGAAAGAAAATATATATATATATAAATAGAAAGAATATATATATATATATATATATATATATAGTAAGTATATATATATGTGTATATTTCTAATAAGAATAATAACCAATACATTGAAATAAATGAGCAAATTGTATGTAATAGTTTTCGATTTTATATTCTAATTTTTAAAGTTTTACTGATGTAGGGCGTATTTTAAGGCCCTTCAATCCTCATTTCTTAGTCTTATCTAAGATAGGATAAAACCGTACCCTTAAATTCAGTATTAATAAGATATTCGCCTGAAATTTAGAAAAACAGCAGTATTCTAAGCGGCATCACAGAGGCATCACAAGGCAATTTTGTTTTGTGGACTTAGCAGCCTTGTTTTACATCAGCAACATTGATATGGAAGAATTTGATTGATAGTACTGCTTCAAAAAACCTAATTTGATGAATCTATACGAAAACTATGACACACAATCACAACGTCAGAATACCGCTAAAAATTCTTGAACTAAATTGTTAACTTGATAAACAATATGCATCAAGACACGGAATATGAAACAAAATCCAATTTTATAAAGTGAATAAGCGAAAGATCGCTTTGGTTAATTTAATTCATATGGAATAAAATGCTTCTTTTGCTTCGCTAATTGAAACTATCGTTGAATTTATTTTATGATCTAAAGTAGATCTCTGTCTTCCCTCTGTGGGTTTCCTTTAAGAATATTTTTGTTATTAAACCTTCACATGACTGAGGATACTGCAATTATAACGCAAATTTAATTCATTGAACGAGGTAACCCTGCAATAAAAAATGTTTGTCTTTGTTTCTCTTTTTTTTTCTCATCTTATTTTCGTTAGCAAAAGACGAAAATATGTGCTATCGAATGGCAGAATTATTCTCTTTAGCGCTCCCTGATTTGTATATGCTTGCTGTAGTTGTGGTTGGTGTGGTTGTTAAAACGTTTGCGTTGGTTTTACTATTAAATATGAAATTACCGCAAAGAAGAAGGCGTTATTATATTAACAATTGTTTGCTTTCCGGACGGTGTATGTGTGCGTAAATGCATGCATCTGAGAAACAACAGAAACTTGTTTTGACCTTGTTTACAATATCCACACAATCACCAGATGCTCTCACAGATGTTGTAAGTTATGGATTTCTTTTTGTTCTTGGTAAGATACTGAGAAAAAGAAACTAAAAATCTCAGAAAAAACAAAATAATGTGAATTGGTTCGGTTTTTATTTAGGAAAATGTGCCAGTTATGCATGAATAGATATGATGATGCGATGACTTTAATGTAATGTAATAGTGAAAAAAAAGACAACTTAGAAATAATGAATCATTTTCTTAAGGAAAGAAAGTAACGGAGTAAATAAAAATATAAAGCCACGTGTTGTTGTATTAAAAAAAAAAAGTAAAGAGGAGCATATCTTGTTTTTCTACAATTTGTTGTCACTTATCCAAGTTCTTTTTTTTTTTTTTTTTTTTCTTCCAAATTTCTATCAGCAGTTATTTAATACCGGTTTTTGTGTAATATGTATCTAAACTTGTTGCTCGTATAACAACAATGTGAAAAAGTTTTGAATTTGAAGTTTATGCTCTCTCGATATCTTAATCTTTCTCTCCCTCGGTCTCTTACTCTAGATTTCTCTCTCTCTTTTTCGCTCTCTGTTTGTTTTTTTTTTCTTTTTTATTGTTGCATTAACGACAATAAATCATGTTTGCTAAAACATGACCAACGGTGTTGTTGTTATCATCTTTTTCTTTTTTTTTTCTTTTCGCCAGCATTGTGTTGATGAATATTTTTTACTTTACTGTGAATGAGTGCATAAGGGAGCTAAATATGTGTTTGTTTACACACAAACCAACGTTTTAAATCACAATACTTAAATACTTATGTGTTGGTGAGGAATTATAGCATTAATAGTACCCAACACAAACAACAACAAAAACATCCAAATACACTACTATGTGAACAGATGCATGCACACCTAAATACAGTGCGAGACATGGGTATGTGTTTGTTATTATGTGCAGTGTGGTGAGTGCATGTTGTTGATTATTATTATCGTGTTGTAGCACATGTAAACAACAAGTCAATGAACTTTGTACGAATTTTAGGATTTTCTTTGTTTCTTCTCGTTTTCGAAATCTCTTTCGACAAATAAGTTGATATCTGGCATTTATTTAATGCACATTTAAACGAAAGAAGCCAAAATTTACTAATATTATCATTTAACCAGTGGTGCGTACTCTCACCTTCTCTCCCGCGCGCGCTCTATATGTCTCTTTCTCTCTCTCTCGTTCTCCCTTTATTTATAATAGTTTTAATCTTTTTGTTCATATTTGCGATTTTGCGGATAATTTCCTAGCGTTTTTGGATAATGAATAAATAAATATCTCTTGTGTTCTTTGTAAAAAGTGTGTTAAATATATATATATATATATATATACATATATATATGTTTTAATGTCTCATAGTACTCTTCATTATTACTCATCAGTTGCATTTGCTTATAGTTATTTTAGTTCACTGTTTTATAATTTTTCGACATTTTGTGCAAATTTCGTGCACTTACACACGATAGTAGTCGACGTGAAATTTACCGATTGATGATGAAAACTATTTATTATAAAGGGTTTCCGAAATAAGGCTTCAATTTAAAATCTTTCATAAAACGATTTTAGCTTTTACAGGAACGAAGGAAGGATTACATGAGTATTATTTGGGCTCTTGATGTATTTGTATGTTTTTTTAAAGATTTCAAATTTTTCAAAATCTTTTGACATAAATGTTGTTATATTATGTTATGTTGTCATGCTGTTATTACGAACGTTTTGTTCAATTTCTATTTCGAAGCGTTTGATTGATTGTGTAATAACCACCTCAGTGGCATTAAGTCTTATGGTCTCGATGAAGCAGCTCATATCCTTCGTCGTCGTCGTAAAAGGATTCTTTTTTCTTTTGCAATAACACTATATGATTCCATTAACAGTGTGCCGTGTTGCGCCCATGTTATATGCTACACATATAGTCTATAAAAAAAAAAAAATAAAGAAAGAAAAAACAATATAAAGTGTAGTACAAGAGAGTAAAAAACACAAACACGAAATACAATTCTCTAGTAAAGCGTGCATTATTTCCTAAAGTAATGTCGTTGCCCTCTCTTTAAAATCGTTTTGAAATGATTTCACGATATTGAACTGTTTAGTTCTTTTTGGACGGACTATACTGTATTTTGATCTTTTCATAGTCGCATTTTTCAAATAGATTTTGTTTTTTTGTAAGATTATGTTGTAAGATTTATTTTAATTTCTTTTAATTTTTTTAAAACTCACGTTTGAAATGTTCACGGCCGGTGCATATCATTCATGTTCAATTTATCACCGGTTCTTCGCGAACACTTTTCAGTTCAGCCAGTACTCAGAATTTATTATTTTAAAAACATACGTAAAAGACATCGTCACAAAAATTTCTCCATTTTTCTATAAAACGGCATAGAGAAGGATGGTCATGTGTTGGCGCAATTGTATAAGATGGGGGCCTTATTACGAAAGTGTAAATATTAATTCTCATAAATAAGTTCTTTTTTTGTCTTTGTATTAATTTCCAATACTTTTAATGACGGTTTTATAATACGTTTTAAACAGTAGATGCTTGATAAAGCAACATATTTGACGTATTTGCTATTATTTGATCAAATGAAATGTGAAGAAGTATTAAAGGGGTTGTTTGTAAGATGCCTTTAATCGAACTTTACTTAACTTAAAGTTAAACTAAGTTTAATGTTGGTTCGTACGTTTTTCACCTTTAAACATATGGTCTTAAAGTCCCTTAAGTAAATGAAACCGTGTCGGAAATATTATTATTATTGTTGTTATTAATTCACCATAAATTATGTCAAATTCTGGATCTAATGATTTTCAAAATTGTTGTCATTATCACGGCTTTATTTACCCGAAAGCATTTGTGAAATTTTAATTTTTTTTTTTTTTTTCAACACTACTTTGCTTTACTCTATATACAGATTAGATTACTATAGATTAGATGATTGAAAATGCTTAAGTACCATATAATAGTTGGTTTTGATTGATTCTGCGAAAGCAAGTAACTAGAGTTTAACTGCCACCATTATGCTTTAATTTCTAGCTGTAGAATTCCGCTACGGATCGATGTAGAATCTTCTAATATTGATAACAAAGGTGTATACATGTTCTATATACGACCTCTCTAATTGCTATATAAGCGAGATGATACTTACTTTACTTACTTACTTACTACCGTACTCCAGTAGTACGGCTGTTTGACTTGAGTTGGTTTTTTCAGAAAGGAGAAAGACTGAATGAGTCTAGCATACAAAAACAATTTTATACCTGTTGTGCATGTGCATATGCATGTGCATGTGCATAGGTAGATAGTATTCGATTCAGGTGTTTGTCACCGCTTCAGCTCTCAGTTAGCTGTCTCAGGCAATCGTTCGCATTCATTGATGTTCTACGCACACATGACCATTTTTTTGTTGTATTTTGTATTTATTTATTTTCTTTTCTAGTTTTAGTTTTATTTTTATTTTATTTTATTTTTTTATTTGCATATATTATATATATACATATTGTTGTTATTGCATTTTGTGATTGCTATAGCAGTCAAAAGTGCAGTTTATGACATTGCATTGGTAATGGATATTTTAACATTTAGTTATGCATGAATGTGAATGTATGTATGTATGTATGTATGTATGCGCGTGTTTGTGTGTATTCGATTCTGTGTATTGTCGCAAATTGTCAATAAAAAACACATAAACCAAATCATTCGCACTATGGTTGTTCGCGTGTGCAGTTGTTGCTGGATGGCACTAAGGAAATTCGAACGTTATTAAGTAATACAGAAAACGATTAAAAAAAACTGTAATCACAACCTAAAACCTCTAAGGCACACAAGAAATATGTCTTCAATGGAAAAAAATTTTGAGAATACTACCTGTGTTTGAATAATTGTTTTAAATAAAAATCGAAACTAAAAAGCGAATTCACGCAACGTCGCCCATACACTTAAACATGAAAAATGTGGCCTTCTTGTCATAAAAGTTCAAATAAGGAGTTTTGTTCTTTTGTATCCCGCACTGATGAAGGTGTAGTAGAAGAAGACTTGTTTAATGTAGAAAAATTCCATTTAAATCGTTTAATTGATTTACTGCCGCCGACAAGTGTGTTAGGGCGGCTGCAACTGCAACAGCAACAGCAACATGCTTTAACGTTACCTAGATCTGTGATCGTTTCTACGTTGTGGGATTTGCTCCGTAATAGATTAATACCTCAGGAATTTGATCGTCAGTTGTTGTTGTTGGATTTGAATAATAAATTAGTTGAAAAAAGTTTAACAGTAAAAGCATCATCATCATCACCGAAACAACAAATGGAATACGTTTTAAATACTTTACCAACACCTCTACCACCTTTACCACCTGGAAACATGTTAAATGATGTCTTCTTACGTTTGCATATAAATTCATACAATAATAATACTCAATTAACGGAAACGAATACCATTGCTTCGTGCTGCTTTGGTGCGGTTAATAAGGCACTAACTACTCATATGCCATATGCAACTACAGCTCATGCGACTAAAGTTGCTCAAGTTGCAAATTATTATCAAGGCCTTCAAATGTTAAAGCAATTTATAAACACTCCTCCACCACCAACTACCACTACCAACTTCACCGCTAGCAGGAATTCTGAAACTACAAAAATATGTTTTTATAATAATTCGTTAGATCAATTAAATTGCCAATCATTTCCCTCGCGTAATTTGCATCATGAACTCAGCGAAAATCGTTTACGACGTAAACATAGTGATGAAAATATCGTGAATGATGCATCAAGTGATTCGACAAAGTGTGATAATACGGATAATTTATTCCCACCACCGAAAAAGAAATGGATACGTCATTATTTAAGGGGTATTTATAAAAATTATTATATAGAAATTTCCTTTTTATTTGGCCCATATATGTTGGTGTTGGTGTTGGTGTTGACAGTATCAAGCTATATCACCATTTTTTAAATAAAATTTGAAAGGAACAAGAAGATTTCGATTAAGTTTAAGATTTAGCTGCTACGTGGAAAATTAAATTCGTCTTCTTCTTCTTCGACCTTATTCGTCAACATAGCGAACACTTTTGAAACAACATTTCGAAGACTTTGCTATAGAACGATTTGTTAAATCACCTTAAAATACACTTCAGCTTTCGTAACATTTGATCGAAAGCGTTTTCCTCCCGCAAAATTCCCTTTGAAATTTTCGAATCGATAATTGCCGCTAAAATTTAAGTCCGGAGAGGACGCCTTAGTAAGTGGAACAGCAATTCGAACTTGAATTCATTAAAGATATTTGTGCAGCATTCCCAGCAGTTCCAAGCATTTTGACGCTATTGTTCGAAAACAGTTTTCTTATACCGAATTGTGTTCTTGCAAAATAGTGAATCACTTATAACTTCACTTTATGTATCGAGAAAAATTTTCCGAATTTTCTTTTCTTGAGGTTTTTGTTCGATGTATTTATTTTTGTAATCATCATTGATTTCTGTACTACGACCTCATTTAAAATCAGCAGATCAGTGGTAAATTATTTTCTTCCACATAAAATAGTTCCCATAACATTTTCCAACAATTCATTGTTGACTTTTTCACCATCGATGTTCAGCAATATTCAATCAATACACACTAAATTAAAATTTATCCATTTTGAAAATTACAAATATAATGCCACTAAGGTCGCTGTAATCCAATCCATAAACAAATGGTCGATACGTCATCACATTTTCATGGACGTCTGACAGTATATGTCCCGGGAATTATTCATCGATGTTTTATTTATTGTCCATTTCTATCCACCAAAGGACCATTATGCTTATGATGATTTAGAAAGGAAATGCTGCCCACACCGATAATAAGTTATCGAATGAAACAGATGTGAAATCGAAAGCAGTGTAGTTTATTAAGCGAGCATTGCCATAAGGGACAGGGAGGGACCGCATGTTCTTATGTTGATACATCGAAATATAATAACTTTGGAGTTTCCTGTTCGGATGATTTGTTTTTCGTAGCGTTCTGTAGGCCTGCAATTCTTGTAACAATTCTTTTAATTAGGGACGACACTCTTCGCTTAGTCTATCTTAATGCTACAAGACTGACAAGAATCTTGGCAGGAACAGCCGAGCAATGTAAATCAATTACACGCTCGATTAAGACCAGGTGACTATGCCCGTCAAATTCGAATAGATAGCCTCATATACTTTGCTCTGTTGTGAGACGAGGACCTAATGCCCGTCTAATAATCTTTACTTATATTTTAACCACCAACTTTACAGTACAGTACAACTGATAGCTGAAGTGTGACTATAGCATACATAGTGAGTGAATGACTACTGATATTGTCAAGCCATATACAGAAAGAAAGAGTGGATACGAAAAAGTGCAATTAATCCTTTTGTTACTTAGTTGCAGATGTGTGGCTCATTCGACGCATATACTTTCGTTTATATTTTCTTATCTTTTCAAGGAATTTATAGGAAACTATTTAATTAATCTTGCAAAATTTATTTTTAAAATTTTTTTATTTATTTAATTGAAAACATGAAATCCATTTATCTAGAAATCGACACTGAATACTACATATTCAGTCAGTATAAAGAATCTGTGGTGTACTCCATATTAAGAAGGAACGTGTTCGACTTAAAATATATTTTTATAAATAAAAACGAGATAAATACCACAAACGACTGGGCAAAGTTTGTATAATAAAAATAATAATAATAAAAAAAAAGAAAGAAAAAAAAATGCAAAAATAAATTAAAAATAAATAAAACAACAATAAACATCTACGGAATAAAGTAATGAAATTAATGTATATGCAAAACACGTGCAATATTTGTATAAATTATATAAAAATAATGCAATTCTGAAAATAATGCACAACCACCTCCCAATCTCTCTCTCTCTCTCTCTAGTGTATGGCCAAACAATTTTTGCATATTTCGAATTTATTAAAACATTTGTAACATTTTTCAAGTTTTCAAGTTTTCAAGTTTGCAACAAAACTTCTTTAAAGGACGATAGATAACATGGAAGAAACATCGACTTATAGAAGCTATCAATTCATAGCTCACTATTTGATGAAACTTACGATGAACTTTTCTTTCAAGTGGTTGCAACAACATATATTAAATTGATTTCTTTTGTTGTAATCACTTACATTTCCGTAGCTATATATTTCAAGCCCCCCAACCAACCATCCCCCCCTCCCTTCTCCCAAAAAAAGAAAAAAAGCAAAGAAGCATATCTATTTGCTATCGTACTTCTAGAAGAACTACCCATGCCTAGGTAGTATAGCTATAACTAATTCATATATATATCACAGAGTATGTGCAGCAAACGTTTCCGTTTTCATTATTTTGATTTATTTTAGTAAGCGCATGTATCGTATACAATTTCAAAACGTGTGCTTATGATATTTACCCTTAAACTTAATCAACTAATATGTATGTAAATAGTTAAACAATAACAATAACAAAGTAAAATGAAAAAAAAAAAAAAAAAAAAAAAAAAAAAAAAAAAAAAAAAAAAAAACAAAAAACAAAAACAAAAAATATTATTTGCAGTCATTAAATATATATGACATCAACATGTACAACGCAACGGCAGGTATGCGCACAGCCAGTTAGGCGGACATGTGTGCCTTTGGACTTATAATCGTGCTAAAGCTCTTTATTTAGCTAACGACTGTAAAATATATTAAATTTATTACTCAAAATTTAATCATGTGAGACTAATGGTTTTGGGTTAATAATAAAAAATACTTTTTAATGATTACTAAGAAGAACAAAAAAAAAACAACAAAAAATTAAATAAACAAGAGCAAGCGAAAGGCGAGGTTGGTTACGCTATTTTTTTTTTTTTGTTGTTGTTTACACTTTTGAAGATTTTTAGGCCAAACGGCTTATTATTGTTTTTATTGGCCGTCATTCAAAGCAAAGTAATATTAAAAGTTATAGCCCCCAAGATGGAAAACAGTCTCGAGAAGCTCAACGTTGCGCTCATAATTAACAAAACACAAAAACGAAACCGAAAAAGAAAAATAGATTTATTTTGTTTTTCTTGCTAGATAGGTTTTTTCAATAAAGGGGGGGGGAGGGGGGGGGGGGGGGGGGGGGGTAGGTGGGTGACTTTCTTAGAATTTTATATTCAATAGCTGGATACTTTTTTTGGTTCTTGAAATCACATCCCGAAAACTATTCTCTTAACACCTTTTTTCTTTATCTTCTACACGTGCATAAACGCGGTGACGGTCAGGAAGAAAGAGGTGGAAAGAAGTGGATAAGTAGGGATAGGGCGTGGATGCAAATCTGGAAGCCGACTGGCAAGTTTTATGTCTTTACCGATCGACCACTCGCTATAGTTGCGGCCACAAGCCCATCGTATCTTAACCATAGTTTACCACATTGGGAATTAAATATAGACATGCCGCCGTCTTGATATTTGAGCTTCTTATCTGCTAGGCTATGTGGTAGCCCAATTTGCCATAAAAGTAGAGGATTTATAAGGCGTGCTGTCCTATATATAGAAGAACTCTCCCAGGAAATATTAGCAGCACTGACCTAGGATATGGTATTCTTCCCGCTGTTATTAGCAGGCATTACACCTTCTGGTTAACGATCGCTAATAATCGATTACTTATAATCTGATCGAATGGGGCTTCGATTCTTATAACGATATCACACAAAAAAAAATGCATCTTCTTGTTATGTGCCCTAAAGCGCCATTTGCCTTTTTCTTACGGAATTCATATTTTATCTATAAGCGGAAGAAAATAGCAGCCAGCAATACTTTAATTAATCTGTTCATCCATTTTGTTCCGAAAAAAAAAAAAAAATGCATTTTTCACCGTAAAAAAATGAATCGAACTAATTTTTACTCCTAATAATTCTATATTTGATATTCTTATACTAGAGTATATAGTGATGATCGCCGTAGTAAGCTATATATAGTTTCTAGTTTTCAATATAAAAATCGGAAGCAGACAGGAATGTATGCAATTTTTAAATTTTTACAAGTATTTTTTTCCAAGCAATCACTGTAAATATGTTTAGTATACTACAAGCGGCAGCATTGTGTTTACATTTTTTTTTTTTCTCATATTTCAATCAAATAAATCTCATAACGAAATATTTGCTATATTGTACGACATTGTTGTTGTTCATACGTTGATAATAAATGCCAAGCAAAGCGTTTCCAGTGTGACAAACGAAGCACTGTGCACGTACATATTATATCCCTTAACACAACCTGTCAATCATTAAATTTGTGCACCTAAGTTATTGTTGATAGTTATAATTTATACGATTTTTTTTTTTTTTCTTTTTTTTTTTTTTGTTTCGCACACGAGTCGAGTAGTAAGATATGAATAAATTCAAACCAAACCAAGCTTAGAATATTTATTTCAAACTCAGATTTATATAATTAAAAAGTGAATTTTTTTTTTCAAACGTATTTATTACGTTTTATATTATGCAAGTAACGAAGTCTACAAACAATTTTTTTTTTTTTTTTTTAATTAGGAAAAACCCTTAATTGTGCTTAATTGCTTTAAATGTGTTCTTAGAGTGTCGTAAGGTAAAAGCGTATAATTGTTCAAAGGAATTACATTTAAATTACGCATACGCCCAGTAGAAAACATTTAAAACACTATATCATATATTAAACGCATTTTTCTTTTGCGTTATTTTTGCACGGTGCGAACCGAAGGATGAAAGGAGATGGAAGATGGGAGATTGAAAACATGCACTAGAAAATTTGTCGAGTCAACCTTGGTCGGAAACATTAAGTTGGAACGTATTGTCTGTACGTAGCTTTTTCCTCTCTTATGACCGGTCACTTAGGCGATGTATCCACGAAATATATGTCAAAAAACACGACGATCAGGGAGAAAAACGAATAGGGGGAGGCTACCATCGGGAGGAGGTGTTATGTTAAGCATTCACTTTAATTGCTGCTAAACATCAACGGGTTGGAAATTGAAATCGCGTATGCTTACGTTAGACATTAAAATCGAAAACGAACATTGTAATCAATAGACCCAAATAGACCAAATCTGCATTCGATAACCTATTAACAACAACACATTTTAATTTAAAGGTTAAAGCAAATGTTTATTTATGCCATTTACAACCTTAGTATTATATATTCGATCGTTAGGGATTTAAAAAAAATGCAAAGAATAGCTAAGATAATGTTCACTACAATCTACAAGAGATTTTAACTCCCAAACAAACATTTTTTAAAGACCAAAAAAAAAGTAAAAATGTTCTTTCTCGGCTAACCCACGCTTGTCAGAATATGTCAACACTCTCTAACGCATCGGGTTAAGATTGCGGGTAATGATTATAGACCTTTTACCACAGACAGATGCCAATACTTTTTATTGGTTTATTATAAGGGGGGGTATACATGAATTAAGTAAAATACATTCTTTTAAAATTGATGACGCTTGGCCCTTTGGCGTTTTTAAATAGTGACTTGGTAGTTACGTTTTCATGCATATGTAGTGTTCTTTACTATTGTGTAAATTACCGTGAACTTCATTTGCAACAGTACGACACGATGGTTGGTTGTGTCTTCTTGAAAACACAATTTTTTTTCAATTTATTTCAAAAATGTGTTACTTGGAATTACGTGCCATTCATAAGGAAGATTTAAGACTGTTAATCATGAGGGATGAATAGACGAAATGTCCAGTAGATATTTCTGAACGTTTCAAAAACTTGATAAAGGAGCTGGAACAAGTCGACGTAGGTCGAAAGAACATGAAAAACCGTCGAGAACACCAATCAATCAAAATCAGTCAATCAAAATATAGTCATAAATATTTTGCTAATAATTACAGTGGATCTCAATCAAAAAACCAAAGTTTACAGAGCGTAAAAGATTACTCTGGGGAATGGCTTATTATGTGCTCGATCCATTCTACATTCACTGCGATGTATGATAATTGGTCTGCCGTTTATAAGTCAGACTCTAAAGAAACAAAATCGTTTGACAATCGTTTTTTTTAATTCAGAAAAAATTATGTTTATTTGGCTTGCGTTCGAAATTTTGCATGCTTATCACACAGTCATGGTAGTGTCACTAATTATGTCATCATCATACTCGCTTTGCCTTTTTAATTTCGCATTCTCTCTCTCTGTATTATTTGCTTTTATGTTTTATGTTTTATAATTTTTTTATTTTTTTTTTTCTATTTTTATTTTTTTTTTTTATTTTTCATATAAATTTATTGTGTCCCTCTTTGGTGATTGTCGTGTGTACGTGTATATGTGCGTTCACGAAATTCCTACAGAAGATACGTTTAACGACAAGCAATCACTAACTACATCAGGTGATAACAATGATACAACGAAACAATTATTGTTGTCCGATCATGGTGCCGGAAAATGCAATAACAGTGATTTACTACATGAACACGATGATTGGCAGGGACAGCAATCACAACATGAACCAGAAATAGAAATTCCCACTCCTGCACCACCACCACCACCACCAACATCACCATCCTTTACACCAAAACATACACTTTTAAAACCAACCAAATTTACATTAATGGCGAGCAACGGTGAGGTTATTGGAAATGTTGCTGCAACCAATAAACAAATGTTATTGGCCAGCGGCATACGTATAGCCTCATCGGTCGCTACTAAAGCTGTTAATGTACCACAAAATAGTAGAACGTTGACTTTTCCGTTGCACAATACGACCAGTACGGGAAAGCCTAAGACATTTATACCGTTGACTCCGCCGCCAATGTCGAGTAGAAAATTTGTAGAGCCTACTCACTCGCGTATACGCAGTTTCTCATTATCCTCCCATAAACTTTCAGCCAACCATCATCAGCTGCAATTTCAAATGCACAACGGCAACAGCAACAATAATGCAAGCAGCAGCACTAATATGATAGTGGACGATGTATCACCGCCGCTGGTGCAATCAAATCAACAGCATTCGAGCTACTCAGTGTCTTTAAGTGGTCAACTACATTCACCACCGCGAAGTTCTGTCGGTAATCATTACATACAAATGATAAACTCTGCTGCAGTGCAGCAGGCAACAAACAGTAATGGTCTGTCAAGCGGTACAGGACATGTAACGCATGTCGCACCCAGAAGGCGTACCATCAGTTCCAATAGTAATGGGTAAGTCTTGTCAGATTATCGTATGTAATAAGTATGTGAGTGATTATTAACAATTACTAACACAACAACAGGGCCGGTACCCGTGAAGTTCATAATAAATTGGAAAAAAATCGTCGTGCCCATTTGAAGGAATGCTACGAAGCATTAAAAAATCAATTATCTTTAAAAGATGAAGATCGCCGAAAGCCCTCTAATTTAGCAATTTTGGGTGAAGCTTTAAAATGTGTCCAGGTAAAGAATTACTTATGATCTTCTTCCTTTCTGTTTTTAACATTTTTTTTCTTCTTACTTTTCAGTCATTTCAAAGGCGCAATCACGAACTGGAAGCCGAATGGGAGCATTTGGCGAATGATAAAATCAATTTACAAAAACGTATTGTTAGCTTAAAGCGTGAACTTGGTCCAAAATACGAACAATTGTTCTCGGGTATATTTCCTGACATTGATTTAAATTGTATACCCACAACTAGTGATAGGGGTAAGTGGATTTACTTAAAGCATATCACACACACGCACACAAGCACAGCCAATTTTCTTTTTTAAAATGAATTTTGAATTGCATTTGCGAAACAATCATATGCAATAATACTTGAGCTACTTTAAAATAAATGAGTACAAAAGTTGAATAATTATTTTAAAATTATTCAGAAGATTTATTCAATGCCACACATAACTGTCTTTCCTATTCTTTTTTTCTGACTTCTTCTCCTTTCCCAATAACCTATGTGACGGTTGCTGTTTAAGCAATCACTTTATTTATAAGCGATTTAATGGTTATCGGAATAACTGGGAGGGGAGTTTTTAATACTCTTGCGGCAATCTGTCTGAGAATTGGAAACACGTCTTATGCGAATATCCCTTGCACTCAAACATTAGAAATTTGGAGGCTATGGAGATCAGGTTGATTAACAATGACTACGACTTTAGCAGAAGTCATCGGGCCACTTCGTCTTATGTCCCTTTTTCTAGACGTGTCTTTGGGTTAGGGCGCCAAACCCCGAACTTTTCTAGCTCCATTGGCATATAGGCGACTAGTCCGAGTTTGTACGAATCTAACTAGAAAGTCGGACTTTAGACTTTCCAAATAAGTAAAATAAAGTAGATAATAAATAAATGCAGAATGCCCCACACACAATTTTTTCTTATTGCTCTAGTAGTTAATCTAATGTTGTGTAAATACTTTTTTTACAGAAAATCTAAACGAGACAATTTCACTGTCATCGGGTCGTGGTAGTACTTTATATAGTTCATCTAGTTCGCTTTCAAGTGGCGGCAGTAATGGCAGCAGCAACAGCAGCAGCAGCAGTAATACAATGTCATCACCAGTTGGCGCTGGTGTAAGTAAAAATCAATTGTTTTTTATAATGCTAAAAGAAATTGAATGTTAGCACTTGATCTCCTCCCAAATACACACCCACCACACACATCATAAAAGTAAAATCAAGAAGTATTTTTCAAATAACATATACTCTCTAATTTAACTGTGTTTTCAACACTTTCTCTGTGCCCCTCTCTCTTGTACTTCTTTATATATATGAACGAACACATAAATGAACTGTGATCTCAACTGCTGCTGCTTTCTGAAAATATGTATATATATATGTATATATATATATATGTGTGTATATATATAGTTGCAAACTGCTATACCGACCGCAATATCGCCTGTGATAAATAAAACTAACAAGAGCAACAACAATCCAACAGTAAATATTATGAACAATTCCAATAATAGCGCAACTACATCACCAATCAATAACAATAACAATAATATTAATAATAATAATAATAATGTTTTGCATAATTACCGCAAGAATGCAACAACTGCTGCCGCCGCTATGCAAGCCATAACAATTCCCACAAATACAACCCATATCAGTCCCATGGGTAGTCCAACGGCTTTAATAACATTTGGTAGCGGTGGTAATACTGGTAACATGCCTTTATCGTTGACCGCCAAAAATATATCAGCAACATCGGTGACACGTGGCTCTCCAACGCCATCGACTCCTTCACCATCGCCGTCATCATCGAGTGGTGTATCTTCATCTTCGTCTTTGATCTCCTCATCACCGCCTATCAATGGCGTGATTAGCAATTGTCGTAATGTGACTGTCAACATTCCGAATGGCTTGAAATTTCAAGCGACCGTCGGCGCTCTTGGTACCACAATAACTGGCACATCATCAGGTACAGCCACCACAACAGCAGCATCCATGGTGGTGCCAGCAACCAACAATACTAATAATGGTGAGTAACGAAAAATTATTTAAAAATAAATAAAAACACACTAATTATAAAAAAAAAACATTAGTCGGCATAATTCGGCCATATTTTTCACTACACTACGACAATACAGACAACACGGATGTTAATCTATGACTATTTATGTAGATAGACATTCATAATCATAGAAAGTGGGAGAGAACCAAAATTTTCACCGTTGTGACACCTAGAATGTTCATCTGTACGATTATCCGTTTTCAAAAGTTTACGAGTTAGTACACATTTATTCTTAAATTAATATCAAGTTTTTTACAACCGACACAATTTACCTGTAAACAGGCGTGTTAAGACAGTTAAGAATTAAACAAACTTTAAAAAGGTCATCGAAAATCGCGTAGAGCAGATATCGATTTGAAATTTTTTTCCAATATTCATTAAAGTCATAGAAAACTGCCAAGCGAACACGGTCCTACTGAATCTTCCGTCTTAACATCAGGTGAATATAGGTTCAAAGTTGGCTTCAAATCAAATTAGTCCTTTTTCGCATCTTATAATTTTGATAACAAGCTCAGAAATTATTCTAAATTTCCGAGAATATAGATTTTGTTATGATATATTCAAAATAATTTTACATTTATGTTACAAAAAATTGGAATAAACGTCTAATTTTCTGGCGTCAAAGGTGTTTTTATATGAAAACTTTTTCTGCTATAGATATGTTACGTTATCAGACATTTACCCCAATCTTTAGGATATGATGTATAAATATTGAAAAATAAATTAAATCTTTGAACTCTTAATGATTTCAATAAGCCTCACACATATATTTCATAATGATCCGAACCTAGTTGACTTTTCTGTAAAAATGTGAAACAACAACAACAACAACAACATCAATCATATCAAATAGACCTTATGAAAATAATTTATCGCATTTTTAGTAGAAAGTCTCTTAGCATTACTAAGTAATGAGCTTATCTTAAACTTAATCTTCTTTTTTTTGTTTTAATTCAAAATTAGCAATAATGTTACAAGCTTTACGTGGTTGTCATTTAGTATAATTACTTCTACTTATTAAACTGGACCAAAATGAAATGATTACGAAAGCTAATTGAGCCACACTTGATATACAACGTACGCACTGACTCTTGTTACTCACTCTGCAAACCAGCCCACTCAGCCCGGACCGATGAAAGCAAATTAAAATATTTGGAAAAACTAATAAATAACTCATGTTATCAAATTTTTTGTTAATTACTACTAACGTTCCCTGAAATTATACAAAGCAAAGGTTATATATATATCGCATATGTATGTATGTGTATTATATGTATATAATATAATAATATAAAAACAAAACAAATATATAAATATATATAAAAAAAGCAAAGAAATCTAAAATTGTATCATCCATCTATTTATTGGAATTCAAATAGACTACGAAAGTATATAATAAATAAAATGCATACATCCCTGTCTTAACGGTCATCAGAGTTAATCAGAGTTGATAGCATAGCCAACTGACTCTCCATTATCAATCAACCAAAACTTTATCCAAACACTTTCTTTGAAAGCTTGGGAAAATTTAAATTTAAACTAAAAAAAATGCTTTCAAATATACATACATACATACACACACCATACTATACGATAAGGCTTCTAAGATCATGATAAGTAAAACTTGTAAAAATTAAAAATAAAAACAATAAAATCGAATCATTTTGTATATGTTATGTAATGTATACTTATTCTACAGCGGTAGCCACTGCTCCTTCTCCGAATACTACCCCGATAGGCCATAATGGTCGCAAGAAAAGCTTAAGTCTAAGTTGTTCGAACGGCTTAATGGAGAATTCTGGTGTTGGCCATGCCATACAGAAGCAGTTGTTAACTGAAGATGGAGAACAACCTGCAAAATTTCTAAAAGTTTTCAACAACAGCTGTAGCAGCGCATCCCAAGATGAATTGAATAATGGTAAAAAAACTAAAACTAGTATTGTTGGTGGTCAAATGCAAAAACTTGTCTTAAGTGGCACAACAGGAGGCGGCGGAGGAGTTGGCAATGGTTCAGTTAATGAATTGTGTCGTCTGCCGGGAGGTGCAGAATTGAATATATTGCCAAGAAATGGCATTAAAACATCTTCTGTAGCTACAGCATTTTATCATGCCAATGGTAAATTAACGTTTGTCAACGCACCACCGAACAACAACAACAACAACAACAATAGCAACGTTACCGTCAACAGCAGCCATCATATATCAAATATCACCAACGGTATCTTTCTGAAAGGTCGGTTATAAAAATCGTTACTATACCTCTTTAAATATTATTTTATTTCTAATCATACTCCCTCTTTCACTCTCACACATACACCCACATATATATATATATATATATACATACGTTTTATTATTAATTGTAGAAGCAACCAGTGTTACACCGTTGTTGGTGGCGGCAACAACCGTAACATCTCCTAATGCAGTAAATTCAGCAAACGGCATACATTTCTCAGGCAATTTCTCTCAATTATTGACAGCCGCTAATAGCACTGCTACTACTGGTTTATGTCAAACGGGAAATAACACAATTGTTGCTGTATCTGCATCACCCACAACACCTATAACAACATCTCCGTCAGCATTAATTACGCAAAATGGTAATATTACGGCTGTTGCTGCTGCAAGCCCCTTAAACAATATTAATGGCAAGGTAAGAATTGATTATTCCTTTATGTTGTTGTAGAGAGTCATGTTAGATACGAAGACATAATGAGAAGATGAAGAAAGGGAAAACAGCATTAACATCTGGTTGAATGAATTTAATTGAAACACACAACGCAACCGGATCTTAATAAAAATAAATAAAAAAAAAAAAAAAAACAAAAACACAAAGACGACTGAAGACATTATTACGTATGGAATCGTTATTATTATTGAAAGTTTTGTAAGAAATTCTTTAAATAGAAAAATTAAATAATTTTTATACTAATTTCAGAGTGCAATCTCATGGCACACACCAACAATTTAGAAGAAATTCTAGATTGATATTTAAAAGACGAAGGCATTAATTAAACAACAACTGATAGCAATATTATAACAACAGTGTTACAATGTTTTCTCTCATTAATTAACTAACGGAGAACGTGTTTTACGAAACTCAACAGTAAGAACAACCAACAACAAACAATAACAGCAACAACAAGAAAAAACCAAAAAAAGTAAACAAACAAAAAAGTGAAAATGCTCCCACCTTCTGTCAAAGATGACACTCACACTATAAAAAGCGCAAGAACAATTTATCGAAAGAAGAAAAACAAAAATACAAAACAAAGCAAAGCAAAAAAAAAAAAAAATAAAGAAAAAAACAAACAACAATTAACGTAACGTTAATGTGACAAAAACTAGTAATTAAACAGTAACAAAAGGAATCCATTGTAAAGAGGAGAAAATAAAAGGAAAACAAGCAACGACACTAAGTAAAGCAGAAAATCAGTTGTAACGTTTCTTTCTATACTATGCATACATACATACATAGATACTTTGTACATAATTAATCCACATGGCAACGAGATGTTAACAAAATCAAACGACAAACAGAAAGCGCTACAAATTCGTAAGACAAACAACAAAATAACAAGAAAAAAGAAAACAAATAAAAAATAAATAAATAAGCAAAAGAAAAGAAAACTTCAATAATAACAACAACAACAAAGCAAACAACTAACAGTTCCGCCCATCACTACATCAACGATTTTGCAAAGAGAAGGAGAACTTAACCGAAATTAAACACAAACAAGCAGAAAATCATATTCATATATAAATATAGATACGACAACAACAACAACAACAACAGCAACAAACAACAACAATTATAATCAGCATACATACATACATGAGTATATGTATGGAAGAACTACTACCATAACTCTCACTTATACCAATCAACCACCATATTTTATGACATAAGTCACCATAAACCACCTTTTTTGCCCAAACAAAAAAAGAAGAAGAAGAAGAAAAACAGAAATCAAAAAACGAAAAAGAAAAAGAAAAAGAACAACAATAACAGCTCTTGGCTTATTACAGATTTATCATTTCATCATCATATAATCTCCTTAATATAGTTATTATATTAGTTCGGGCACTAAGTGTCACCTTAACACACACACACACACACACATACACACACGCCTTGTTCACATCCAATAATGGCTGAGTTAGTGTTGTATACAGCCTTTAATTTCAATTTAAAAAAAAAAACAAAAAACAAAAAACAAAAACAAACAATTTAATATCTTTTTAAACTATAAATCAAAAAAAAAAAAACAAATTTCTCTCCTTTCACATCGTACCCATCATTAGTGCGTGCGTGTTGCATTTGGAAACAAAAACGTAAATTGTGTTAGTGCCCTTAAAATGAGATTTTACTCCGCTAGCCTTTTTTAAAAAAAAAAAATATATAAGAAAGAAAGATAAGGTACTTATGCCCGCGTTTATACATACATAAGTGTATCAGTTAATATTAGGCGAATTTAGTAGAAAAGAAAGGGAAAAAGAGATTGAAATTTTGTGTCTAACGTACCGAACAATGCAACGAAATGTGCCTCTTTTTTGTGGTTGAAGTCTGTTTATCCTTTTTTTTTTTCAGTTGTTTGAAAAAAATATTTAAAGCATTGAACGGAATGTTAATTAAAAATTTGAGAAATTCGATCTAATGCAAATACTACGGATATATAGGTTCATACTACCATTCCACCAAGAGCTTTTTTTTAGCTGATTTTGATGAAACGTGTGATGATATTTTTGTTTTTAACTTTTCTTCTTTTCTATCCTGCTCACTTTAGAATCAAAATATAATTCAGATCGTTGTCTTATTTATATTGCTCATATAGCATTCAGTATTAAGAGTTCCATTTGATTCTGGAAGCTCGTAATACCCTACCACAATCTCTCTGATCCTATCAAAGCAGAAGCGCAGTACATATTTCGGTTCCGTAGCATGAGTTTAGGAATTACTTTTAATCTTCAGTTAGTTATTCTTTCATAGCTTTCTCATAGCGCTTTCTTTTTAACAAACAAAAAAAAAAAAAAAAAAAAAAAAAAAAAAAAAAAAAAAGAAAAAAAATAAATAAAATAAAAACCTTTTCTTTTACTAAAAAATAATTGATACTTTCTTATACTTTCAACAAATTTTTAATGGATGAAATCTTTTTTAAGCTTAAGGTCTTTAAAGAATGAATATTCGCATTGCGAATCGCGTTACAGTCAAAATTTTTTATTTATTTATTTATTCTATTTATGTTTTTTTTTTTTTTTTCATTTTAATTTAATGTTGTTTTTTTAAAGAATTTTGTGTCTTATTGCGCTGAAATTTGTTTTAAATATAAAAAAAAAGTTTTAATCAAAAAAAAATATATATATATATTATACATATATATATATAAGCAACTTCCATTATTGTCAATTGTGATCATCACTCATTTCAAAGAAAAGACGACTTTGGAATATTAATTTTAATTGTGCATATTCGACTACCGTTCATAAGAGGCGTCAATAAATTTTCAAATTTCAAATTAATGTTGCCCTGCAGGATCGAAAACTGATCAATGTATTAATGTTTGAAATTTTGCTACAATATTTGAAATATTCCTGTTAATGTTGATGAAGAGTGACGTTAAACTAAAATTTTATAGCTATGACTGTGATATTTAAAAAAATGAAATATTTTGTTCGCCTTGAGGTTAATCGTAGATATCCGTCACTCAAGAGAAGTCTACTAAAATTCGTTGTTTTTTAAAATTGTTATTAATTAATCGCGCTTGATGATATCATTTCGATACAAAGTATATTTACATGACCTTACCAAGTGTGACAAATTTCATAAGCTGCTATAGCTTGGTGGAAATTTTGGTTTTGAAAATATGCTGTACACTGCAAGTGTGAAATACGCCCAATCTTAAGCTCAATCCTGATCTTTACTTCTTTTCAATTAGATTGAATTTTCTAAGCATATCAAAAAGTGGGCGGCGTTTAGATTAATTTTTTTTCTTAAATTAATTAAATTAATATTTTGAGACAAAAGAAAATGAATGTTATTACGAAGTAATATTTTTAAAGACAATCGGTTGAAAATTGTATTAGAAAATTGCATTAGAAGCGATACGGCCAAAGACGTCTGTCTTCTAAAAATAAATCTAAAAAAAGAAAATTGAAATTTTTAATTTTTAATATCTCAACGACTATATATAGTTGTGTGTAAAATATGTATTTGTGCTCCAAACATGTGCAATTGATGTTTTGTAAATGTTTACAAAAAAATTCCAGTAATTTCTTGTTCGCGCTCATTCGCAAAATAGCATGATTCGATAAGATTTTTTAGCAACGAAATGAAGGTGTAATGCTTTCTTTTAAAAGGTTTCCTTGCATGCAATTACAGGCCACAGTTCTGCATCCAAAACAACAGATCGATCAAACATTTTCTAAGAATATCATCAATAATTTAGTGATAACATATTTTAATCTCTAAAAAAACATGTCGCGATATTCACCAGAAAATCTTATTCTCACGTGGCTTGTAAAATTTTCAAGCCAGTCAGATTAAGATTGCAGCCAGTTAGGAGTAATACTGCAAGTTGGAGAAATATGGCTTCGGCAGAAACGCATTTGAAATTTCCAGCACCCCTGTGACGTCGCTATACAATTACGTTTGGTAAAAGCGAATTTATGGACGATTTAAAAATAAAAAGCTCTGCCACGCTAACAATATTATCTTTTTATATAATTTTTTAAGTCAAAGAAAAAGAAAAGAAAAACCCGAAAGAAGTCACAAGATGTGTTGTATTGTATGTGTGATATTACCCCTTAAGTTAGTTTAAAAAAAAAACCCTGCAAACAGCGTTAAGTTACAACATTTTTTTTTTTTTTGTTAAAACCGGCTTAAGATTTCTATCGATTACAACTCAACGGTTTTGCTGAAACCAAATTTTTTTTTCTTTTTAACGTCTAACATCTGAGCAGGAGCAAAATAATTCCTCATCTACGCCAATTTTTCGGCATGCTTCCAAAACGTTATCCATATTTTTTCGGCAACGAGCCATTGTTAGTTTTGATACTCCTCCTGGAGATGGCACATGTATACTGGCAACCGAGGGGTGTCTCACATAATTGGCCAAATGGCAAAGAATGACTCTATCCATCAGTTAAAGCAGATGCAATATCCTCAGGAAGTGTCATTTTAAGACGAGTTTCAATAATGCTCTGTAACTGAGCTATTTGTTAGTTCAATTTCTTCTCGTTGACGATCGAATTCTCACGATGCATGGTAAAACTTAGTTTTTCTGGTGATATATCGTGATTCCGTGTAACGATGTTACGATGAGTTTTACTGCAAGTTTGGTTGCATTACCAAATCTGGTGATTTAATTCCTCCATTCGTTGTAAATTTATTATTGTTGGTTAAGATATCAACGCCTATACCAGAGACGCTATGACCATTGGCGTTACCTGCATTAATGTTTAATGTTTTCAGAGAACTATTTGGCTTGACGTAACCAATTCAATCCCCATTTGTGATTGGCGGTGATTTTTCGTTCAACGCTAATTCTGTACTTGTTTGACTTTTTAGTGTTTGCGTCATTAATTCAGTATTACGGGATGTGGTATCACTTTTTGAATCGGTTTCTTTGATATAACAAGACAATCCTCGCGCTAGGCCCATTTTTAGTACCGATATTTACAGCACTTAATTGTTTTTGGTTTACTTTGATTCTATATACTTCTTGACTGCTGTTTTAGAGCTTCCTTATATTCCCTGTAAGTTTTCTAAACTTATTCTTATTTATCTTATCGTCGATCTTGCCCGAAAAATTAGGATAATTGTTGTTGCTGATGTTCAACTATGCCATCATTTAGTAATGATCCTTCAGCGGATCAGGGCGTTGCAGTTGTCCCGTTGTCCCGGTTGATAATTGTGAAGGTTTGCATTATCCCTTGTTGCGGTTTGGGGTGATATCGACATTTAAGGGTTTAACTACCGCCGCATTTACCGCAAATGATTCCATCTACTATAGTGCTAGTGCTCTCGAGGTAAGTGAAGAATCCATGAGATCAGCATTTAATAGTGTTGATTTAGGTGGAGTTGTAGGTGTTAAACGTAACGAAGATTCATGTTTAGATTTCAGTGGCATATCGTGAGACCAACGCTTATCGATGCCATTACATGTACTATAGCCTAAATCAATATGATAGCGAGCCAGACGATTTGTTTCCAAAACACTACCGCCGACATTTTTCATAAAAACAAAAAAAAAACATCAACAAAGCCGATAGCCTAAGTTGCTAGTGCTCTCATCTCTAATCTAAGAATTAATTTCATTAGTCCTAGAGTATAATAATAATAACAATAATTTAAGGAAAAAAAGAGGTTTCTCGGAAAATAAAATGAATATATTTTTTAAATCAATTTTTTCGTAAAAATCCTGCAATTCTCACTACAGTTTTGTTTGTATATTTAGGAATTTTTCGTTAGTCCAAATGCAAAATTGAGATCCAAAAACGGTGGTGCAAGTCAAGTCAAAAAAAAAAAAAAAAAAAAAAAAAAAAAAAAAAAAAAAAAAAAAAAAAAAAAAAATAAAGAAAAAAACAAACAACAATTAACGTAACGTTAATGTGACAAAAACTAGTAATTAAACAGTAACAAAAGGAATCCATTGTAAAGAGGAGAAAATAAAAGGAAAACAAGCAACGACACTAAGTAAAGCAGAAAATCAGTTGTAACGTTTCTTTCTATACTATGCATACATACATACATAGATACTTTGTACATAATTAATCCACATGGCAACGAGATGTTAACAAAATCAAACGACAAACAGAAAGCGCTACAAATTCGTAAGACAAACAACAAAATAACAAGAAAAAAGAAAACAAATAAAAAATAAATAAATAAGCAAAAGAAAAGAAAACTTCAATAATAACAACAACAACAAAGCAAACAACTAACAGTTCCGCCCATCACTACATCAACGATTTTGCAAAGAGAAGGAGAACTTAACCGAAATTAAACACAAACAAGCAGAAAATCATATTCATATATAAATATAGATACGACAACAACAACAACAACAACAGCAACAAACAACAACAATTATAATCAGCATACATACATACATGAGTATATGTATGGAAGAACTACTACCATAACTCTCACTTATACCAATCAACCACCATATTTTATGACATAAGTCACCATAAACCACCTTTTTTGCCCAAACAAAAAAAGAAGAAGAAGAAGAAAAACAGAAATCAAAAAACGAAAAAGAAAAAGAAAAAGAACAACAATAACAGCTCTTGGCTTATTACAGATTTATCATTTCATCATCATATAATCTCCTTAATATAGTTATTATATTAGTTCGGGCACTAAGTGTCACCTTAACACACACACACACACACACATACACACACGCCTTGTTCACATCCAATAATGGCTGAGTTAGTGTTGTATACAGCCTTTAATTTCAATTTAAAAAAAAAAACAAAAAACAAAAAACAAAAACAAACAATTTAATATCTTTTTAAACTATAAATCAAAAAAAAAAAAACAAATTTCTCTCCTTTCACATCGTACCCATCATTAGTGCGTGCGTGTTGCATTTGGAAACAAAAACGTAAATTGTGTTAGTGCCCTTAAAATGAGATTTTACTCCGCTAGCCTTTTTTAAAAAAAAAAAATATATAAGAAAGAAAGATAAGGTACTTATGCCCGCGTTTATACATACATAAGTGTATCAGTTAATATTAGGCGAATTTAGTAGAAAAGAAAGGGAAAAAGAGATTGAAATTTTGTGTCTAACGTACCGAACAATGCAACGAAATGTGCCTCTTTTTTGTGGTTGAAGTCTGTTTATCCTTTTTTTTTTTCAGTTGTTTGAAAAAAATATTTAAAGCATTGAACGGAATGTTAATTAAAAATTTGAGAAATTCGATCTAATGCAAATACTACGGATATATAGGTTCATACTACCATTCCACCAAGAGCTTTTTTTTAGCTGATTTTGATGAAACGTGTGATGATATTTTTGTTTTTAACTTTTCTTCTTTTCTATCCTGCTCACTTTAGAATCAAAATATAATTCAGATCGTTGTCTTATTTATATTGCTCATATAGCATTCAGTATTAAGAGTTCCATTTGATTCTGGAAGCTCGTAATACCCTACCACAATCTCTCTGATCCTATCAAAGCAGAAGCGCAGTACATATTTCGGTTCCGTAGCATGAGTTTAGGAATTACTTTTAATCTTCAGTTAGTTATTCTTTCATAGCTTTCTCATAGCGCTTTCTTTTTAACAAACAAAAAAAAAAAAAAAAAAAAAAAAAAAAAAAAAAAAAAAAAAAAAAAAACCTTTTCTTTTACTAAAAAATAATTGATACTTTCTTATACTTTCAACAAATTTTTAATGGATGAAATCTTTTTTAAGCTTAAGGTCTTTA
>KK351314.1:64839-99489 GCA_000671755.1 Glossina brevipalpis | reverse complement strand
ATTATCTACAATTGTCTACAATTATCTACAATTGTCTACAATTATCTACAATTGCCTACAATTGTCTACAATTATCTACAATTGTCTACAATTATTTAAAAAATACAGTTAAAAATAACAATTTTCCACATATTATATGTGTTAGGCTAAGTGAGTCTTTCCTCTAAGAATTCTAAGTACAAATTTCCCTTATAAATGCAAGTCCTCTCTGATAAGTGAATAAAAATGGCTTGATTTCATTCGTTTTTTGGCGGTGAATCCTTTTTGTATACTACGTATGAATTATTTTACAAAGAAATCTTAAGCGCTGTTGTTTATTATTTCCATATATTTTTGCCTTGATTTGGTGTTTAACTGGATTATTTCAATTCTTTGGATTAAATTCTATCTTTACGTTTTGCCTCTTTTACTTAATATCAACTGTATTTAAAAACTAAATCAATCACTGGACCAATTTTTCTCATCATAAACTTATATAACACAAAAAAAAAATATGTAACAAGGAAAACTTTCATTTTCTGTCTGTGTGTATGTGCAACTCAATATCATAAAGAACTCTCTCAACTCAATTCTATGCATACTTTATATGGGTATAAAAATATTATTATGTGTTAAAAAATTCTAAACTAAAAGAAAGCATTTTTAAGGAAAACTTATCTGTGAATATACACACATACACATAACTTACTTTATGCATAATTCCACTAAAAGCTAAAAAAAAAAGAAAAAAGAAAAACAATTAATAAAAACAAATATAAATAAAGAAACAATACATATACCTATGTGTGTATTGTCTAATAAAATAACGCAAATGTGTGTGTAGAGAATTGTTTGTTATTTATCTTGTATTTGTATTTGTATGTAGATATTTAATATAACAAAAATCATCAATAACAACAACAACAACAACAACAAAAAACAAAATATATTTGGTTTATTTATAAAAATTATAAACTATACTGAAAAATGTCTCTAAAATTATTTTATTAAAATCAAGGGAATTACATCAAAAAAGAAAAACACTTGGTTGTGTGTGTGTCTTTATTTTCAAAGTGAAAAAAAAAAACAAAAAACAAAAATTTTTTATGGCAAGCGATCAAGTTTAAATGAAAATCAATTGCACCAGCTAGCTTCCCTTTTTTCGAACGAGGAGATGTTATGCATTCACCAGATGCGTGTTGTAAATAAATTTCACTCATTTCCAAATTAGATAACTGCAAGCTTGTAAGGCCATTAACAAGAGTTTCAAAATTTCATAATTTGAATAGAAACTCGATTAAAAAATTTTAAAATTTTTTAAATAAATACTCTAACCAAGTCTTATATCATTTTCTTCTGTGGGGAAATGAAAGAGACATGCCGTTATCTTGTGTAATAACCAGAAACACCCATCGCATATTGAAGGTACACAGCATGTTTCCAATAAACACAAAGAAGCTGTAACTTACAAGACATTGATATAAAGATTTGCGCAAGTATTTCGCATTTCGCACTTCGCACACGGTCGGTTAAACCAATATGTCCACTATTACCAAATCATCTTGCAATTTTTATGTATTGATTTTAAATGCTGAGTGTTAGACTAATTCTCAATTACCCTTCTGCCTCGGGGGAACATAATTTTCTTATTTAACACTATTTTCTTTTTTTTTAGTTATTATAAGAAGATAAGCAGACAAATGGTCACCATTTCGCTCGTTGCTCACTGGAATTTGATTTATATTTTTCGAAAATTTTTGACTTATTTCTTCTTCATGTGTAAAACTGTCTTCTGCAGTGGCATGGTAAACGTTTGATTGGTAGCTGTCAAGTCTTCATTTTGTTTTTAAAAAGTGTGAGAACATTTTTTTTATGGATCTTGAAACTTGGACTGTGTCACATGTGTAAAAAACAAAATATCCAAAAGTAGTAATGAAACTGAGAGCAACAGGCTGTATCTAGCATAAAGTTTTCGATGAAAGAGAATGAGAAAAATACTCTTGCATAGGGCCTAATGGCAGTTTTATGGAGTCCTGAAAATAGGGGCAAGAGTAATGGGTAGAATTAATAGAAAATTTATTATAATAACATGTAGGAAAATTGTATTAAGCACCCATAACCGTTTCCTTTAAAAAAAAGGGGAGAAAACTACATTTTGACAGGTGGGTGTGGCAAATTTTTTATATTTTTTTGTAATACCGTGGCACACAGCTAGTCATGGAATACCGTGAAAAACGGCCAGAGCAACGGACAGAAAATAGATGTGCTTTCAGCGTATACTGTAGGTGTGGCCTGTAATCGATTTGAACAATTCTCAATAGCAACGTATGTGAAAGAACTTCCAATGTTTCTGCCAAAATTTAAAACCGATATCTCCATTTTTGCAGATACGAGAATGTTTACCACAGACATTACACATATAAACAGACAGATAAACAGACAAATAGATGGACAGACGGACACGTCTAGGTAGGTAGGATTAAGAATATATACATTTTACGTGGTTCCAGAGGCATCTTTCTTAATGTTACAAATATTTTCATAAAAAAAAATAAAATTTGAATATTTTATTAAGTCAAGAGTGAGCGTGGTTCGATCCTCCACATTTTTTCACAGAGGCTACGGAATAGCCAACGCAATATTTGTGGAGATTTTTATAAGTCTAGCTGCTATGGTTTACGAGTAATGAGAAAAAATCCCATTGTTTTGCTTCCAAAAGCAGAGGTGTTCTCTGTGTACGTCGTACTGCGGGTGCGCTCTTTGACCGATTGGGCCCATTTTGAAAACTAATCTGCGTGCAAGAGCTTTCAATGTTGGAGATGATATCTTCATTTTTGTGGTCAGAAGAATGTCTACCACAGACATTACACAGACGGACAGACGGACTTGCTTAAATCGATTTTATATTTGACGCTGACCGAGAATATGTAAACTTTGTAGGGTCTCCGAAGTTTTCTTTTGGTAGTTACAAACCAAATGACAAAATGAAATATACCCTTCACCTTTGGTGGTGGGTCAGTCACACAAATATTAAAATATTCAAAACGATTTCTTTTTAATGTCCAAGCTTGGACCAGTTGCACTGCGTGCGGCCGAGTCAGCAATACGCTCTTTTTTTTGGCTGTTAGAGTAGTGTTATCCCTTAAACGTTACCGCGAAGCCAATATGTCATCAAACAGACAACCAGATAGATATTATCAGAGCCCTTAAAGAATTCTTTTTACGTACGACTAACTTTTTGAAATTATATAATAAACACATGCATTAAAAAATTTTTATTTCGTATTATTTTGGTGTTTAACTCAGTTTTTTTTTGTAATAGATTTAAGCTTAGTTACAATTCGGCGGCAAACAAGATAATCTGCTTCTTTTTGTTTAATAATACTACGTAAACGTACAAATTACCGGAGAAATTTATATGAAATCTTCTAAATAAATCAAGTCAAAGGGGATAACCGATTATTTTATCATTAAAGAGACAACAATAGAGTCTGGACAATATCCATATATAAACTTAACTGCAGCATGAGGCAGGAGTAGGATCTGCTCCGGAGCGTTTAGTTATATTGAGACGAGTAAATTCTTCAGCGGTGGTAGGATGTATGCCGACGGTATTCATTAATGTTTTCATGGTTAGACCACACCTACAAACGAAAGTTGTTTCATCAATAATATATTGACGACAGAAATCGAAACTGAAGAAAAATACTCACTTAATAGCTGCAGCAAAACCTTGAATAATTTCACCAGCCACTGGGCCCAGGTAGTGAAGGCCCAATACTTTCTGATCGCCACTACGTTCGGCTACCGCTTTTACGTAGCAGTATCGTACACTCTTTTGTGGTATAAAGAATTCCGTGGGCTTATAAAAACCGTGGAATACCTCGACATTATCTTCACCATGATCCCTTATGGCATCCTCCTCGGACATGCCTACACAAGCATATTCCAAAGGCGAAAAAACAGTGGTTGCTACATTGCAATAGTCCATCAGTTGAGTAGAATTGCCAAACAAACGTCGTGCGAGTAAACGGCCAGCGTGTATAGCTACCGGAGTCAGTTCTGGTCGCCCATATGTAATGTCACCAACGGCATAAATATTGGATACATTGGTTTGTTCGGCATCGTTTACTAATATTTTGTCATTTTCCAATTCAATGCCAACAGAGGGAAGGTCAAGATCTTCAACTAAACCTTTACGACCAATGGCCCACATTACGGTATCGTATTCTTCGCATCCTTCTTCTTGAGTCTCAACGTTTATATATTTTACCAAATAGGTGTTATGAATTGTTTTCTCAACACTTTGTGGAATGGATTTATGGATAAATTTAACACCGTGCTCGACCATGGAATCAGCTACCATATTGGCCATTTGTTGATCAAAACCACGCAATATAATCGAACGTACCATAACGGTGGCTTCATATCCCAAACCCCGTAAAAAACCAGCACATTCTAAGCCAATGTCTATAATAGCAGAAGAAAAAAAAAAGTTAAACGAGCAATAAAAGATAAAAAACGGTTACTTACAGCCGGCACCAACAATTAGAGTTCTGCCCGGTGGTTTATCCAAACTGAATAAATCATCGCTAGTTATACCTAATTCAGCACCAGGTATATCAGGATAACGGGGGCGACCGCCTACAGCAATGACAATGTTTCTGGCCGAAACAGTCCGCTCAGTACTATTTTTCATTTTTACTAAAATGGTATGAGGATCCCTAAATGAACCTAGTCCGTTGAGATATTCTATCTTCCTGCAATTAGAACGCTTATCATATAATATCGCTGCTTAAATATTCAATGAAAACATACTTATCACGCAAATCTACACGAGTTACCCAATTAATGGATTTGATGTGATTTTGTACAGACTGAACCAATTTACCCCAATCTGGTCTAATGTTTTCAGCGTCTGGAATTTCCCAGCCATATGCTTGAGCATCCTATCGATAAAATATGAAAAAATGCTCTTTTATTAATATGTTTATCCATTTTTTGTACCCAAAACTTACATATAATGCTTCGCCCAAAAGTGAAGCTTGATGCATTAGTTTTTTTGGTACACAACCTACATTTACGCACGTGCCGCCCAGACCCCATTTCGAGCCATGCGGTGTTGGTTTCACAAAATCTAAACAAGCTACCTTAGCACCGTTTGCTACTGCCTCCTTGGCACATGCTAAACCGCCGGAGCCTCCACCGATAACAATTAAGTCATAACCATACTTAGCTGCAACAAAACAAAACAAAATTCAATTATGTCATCGTGTAACATTTTACAACAACAAAACTATGATTAAATATTTGAATTTAATTAATTTACAATAGAAATATAATTGTGCTATTGTGATATGTAAGTAGTAAAGAAAGTTATATTCTCATTTTAGACCGAGTCTTCTACACCTACCATCTTTTTTATTTTTATTTACCCAGCCATTAAGGGGAGGCCCTCTTTGCGTATAGGTAACGTGGTCATCAGGAAACATTGTATGTAAAAGAGAAAAGCAACAGTATTTGTATACGTTCGACTTCAAGGTGGAAAACTTGCGGTAGATAGTTCTAAGACGAGTGACTGGAAATGCTAAAAAAGCGTGTGCGTTTACCTTTTAAAAGACCTAATTGCCCTTGGTTTAGACTTGCACCCATCTTTACCCAAGCGCAAAAAATCCACATTACATTGATGCCCAAGAGTTCTGAGACATACTCTCTTACACATACTCTCCTAACATGCGAATTTCACTCTAGTCTTGGGCGAAAACATATGAACTTTTGACCGTATCTCCCGACGCTCTGAATACATACTCTGTTCAATGAGCATCGTTTTGTGTTCTCTTGCTCAGAATATCTTTCGGATTGAGCCACACCATAACAGTTGGTAAATATTTCATTCAATATAAGCTCGTATCGACTTGTGATCTGATATTATTTGCACCAGAAAAAAAGTATTTGTATTAAGTTTTATATCAGTACGCTCGTAGAAGTTGCAAGTCATAATTTTTTACTTATTGTTGTCTTGGTGCCTGTTCAAACACAACTTGCACCCATCAACTAGAAATACATAAGACGAGTTCAAATGATAACAGTCCACGAACAGACCAATGAAGAAAAATTGACTCAGAATCATGCATTTTATGTAGTTTCAGTCAGTCATATACTAAATACTCTTCCGTGGTGAATACAAAAAAAAAAAAAAAAAATGCTTTTGAATATGATTTGTAACACTTTTATCATTATTCTTCTGAGTTCGGAATGGGCGTACATATTATCCCGTTATTAACTGACATTTATGTTCACTTACTTGGTTTACACGGATTCATGTCGAAATTGAATTTAAAAATACGTTCACAAACGAAAGAATAGCAAAACGATTAAGGTCAAAATTTTCAAACCATTTTTGTCAACGATTATAATAGACCTTGATTGTAAATTTGCCAGAAATACTGACTAGAATTACTTCCTTTTTTTCCAATAGCACGCTACGAAGCACGAAGATCTCAAAGAAAAAAGAAAAAATAGCGGACGAATTTAGACATGTTTGTTCAAAACAATTATGATCTTAAAGAATATACTTGAGTTGGAATCCTTCCCTTTTTTTTGCAAATTAACAAAATCCAATTCGAGACTTCAGCTTCATTATGAGACTACGGAATGCGTATATATGTTATGCTTTGAATATGTTACGTTATATGAATAGCGGGGCGGCTTTACATGTTAAGTTAGTTGCAGTTAACAGAAGGGGAGGGAACGTCTTCTCACTTACATGACTAGAATTAATCGTGAGTGCTTGGAATGTCAGGGTTGCTTGCGCGACCGGTTTTCCATTACTATCGTCTTGCTCACAATAATAAAATACAAGTTAATTAAAAAAATGGAAAAATTACCAATTTACTCCTTAGAAATTCGAACGCATCACGCTAAAAAAAAAATCTAAAATTAAATATGCATATGCTAGTAGCTTGTTACAACATCACGTATACATTAGAGATCGATATCTGAATATTATTTCTTGAATTTGTGGTCTTATAAGTGTGATTTGAATATTCTCATCAACGATGTAAAAGCGTCAGTTTAAAGTTTAGCTTCATTTACATTAAGGTTCGAAAAAATGCTACAATTTGTTAAGCCCTGGAAATTATAAGACACTGAATAAGTAGATAAACAGGACCGGAGTATCTGTCTTATGCTTCAATGTCAATTTATTCTTATTGTTATTGGTCGATGAACTGACAAATCCATGGAATCAATGATTTAGAATAAAATAGATCTTGTCCCAGTTTTTTGCACAGGACACCGAAATATTCACTTTAATGAAAAACCTAAAAGCATTAAATTTGAAATGATTTTTAGGCAGATTGTACAGAGAGACAGACTTCCATGCCTCTATTTTTATATATATGAGAATATGTTATCGTTAGGACCGAAGGTACGTAGTACTTTGACAAATTACAAATGTTGTAATGAATCGAACATACCTTTCTTTACATGTATTACTTGTACACAACAAAAAAGATGATGATGATGCAACATGAGTGTATAACTAGTAACGAGAATATCTTATTACGAATTTTTTTTCTTTTTTCCCGCATGACTGGCAGAATATTTTTATTAATTAAATGGCGACGTCACATCTATTAAAAAAAAATCGAATCATAATGACAAACTTTCAGGAAAAAAAACATTGTGTCTTGAGGCAAATCTTAAACACCCTCCATACCAAGTGAAGACAAAAATTATTCTAGTTAACGTCGTGCCAGCTTTACGGGCGAATTGATAAACACGTGTACGCAAGACCTTCAATTAGTGTTAATCTGCTTCCTCCTTCGTTTAAGAAAGTACTTTGACAAACACAGCCTGCAACAAAGAGCAAGAAAACAGGACCCACAAATTTTTTTTAATTGCAATTTAGAACCTTCGACGACTTCAGGCGGCCAGTGACCCGAAATCCGGCACTTTCAGATTTGCGAAAAAAAACACTCACGCTTTGACATAACATATCTGAACACTTGGTTTACAATGAAATCATAAAAACCACAATTTTCCTTAACGGAATTAATTACTCATTTGCTCTCTATATAAACATTCTTGAATTATTTTTAAGCCAATCGTAACGAACTCGGAGGATGGGTTTCAAGGCCACAAGCCGAAGTTCATTTATGTGATCGATTTAAGGTACACTGGGTGCTTTAATTAGTTACAAGCCTCGAAAACGTTTAATAAATTTCATACACTAATTACAACAACAATACATCTATACATAATTGTTTATTTAATTATTATTCTCTTATTGTGCTCACCCTCCTCCTCTTCCTTGTCATTTATTGATAAATAATTCGAATTAATAATATTGCTTTCGTTTTCTTCGCTCATTAGTTCTTGTTTTACGCGTATATCGAGATAATTTGATTGATAAACTGAACGACGTGTGTCTTTAATGTTTTTTGCTTCCGAAGCAGATAAAAATACAAAATAGTTCATATAATGCGGAATGCTTGCTTATCAGATAACAGTTATAGAAGGCAATGCAATCAATTTCTTGTTATTTGTTAAAGCATAACTTGAGAACTATTACGTTTCTTTTGCTTACAATTTTCTTAGTAGCACAAATATTGATTTCTCTCTTGGCCGTGTTAACGACGCTGAGAAGAATTAATCATCTTAACACAAAGTAACCCAATCCATTTTATAGTGATTTTCTCGTCGTACTCACTATAAGTGTTCGTTTTTGCGATTAACGAAGATAAAGGTTATGTAAGGGTTAAAAAATGCCCTGAAGTCGTTCTGTGTTCTGTGTTAACTATCGTTCGTTATACATACGTACATACCTATGTATGTATGTACATGTTAATCTATTAGTAAACTCATGTACATAGACGCCAAAGTGAGATTTATTACACATAATAAATTTATAGTCATCACTAAATTTATTATCAATGCGATAATAAAATGTTTAGATTAACGAGCGTACAGTTGTTGAAATAACGTTAACCCAACCAATCCAAATGGCCGTAGATAGTTTCAAACCTTTGCTAATAATAATCATAAACTATTGATCCTAATTTCAGTTTGACCAGAGATTATGTCATGGTAACGCTTATAAATGAAATAAAATCAGCCATAAAATACCACAACATTAGTCTCAGTTACTTGCGTAACATCTTCCTACCCTTGTCGACAAGCAAGCAAATCTCATAATATGTCCCGAAAATAGGCGACCAACAACAAAGTTCCCTGCTTTCCTTGCATTTTAATATTTTACTGACACGTCAATTCGCACACTTTAAGATGTTTAAGGACATTGTAACGATCGCTTATCGGAGTAATCATAATCTTAATAATAATAATAATATAATGCAAAATTGCAAATATTATGGAAATGTAATCGATTCTTCGATTAAATGATAGATTTTCAAAAGCTAAAATGGTAAAATATCAGACCATCACCTTAAAAGAAATAAATACAAATTAAAGCGACTTAAATATTATTATTATTATTATTATTATTATTATACTCTAGGACTAATGAAATTAATTCTTAGATTAGAGATGACAGCACTAGCAACTTAGGCTATCAGCTTTGCGATTTAAATAATTTTTAAATATATTTTCAAAAATGAAACGACTATGAACCCTATATGAAGTATACCAACCAACACTACGGTATAATTCTCTTTTTCTTTTTTAAATTTTTGAAGACCGTGAGAGACAGCATAAATTTCTAAAGCTTCTAGAAACATAGAAACAGATCAACTTACAAAAAACGTATAAACTCCATATCATCGATCGACAAGCCTTAAACACTATAAGACCAAACATGGAAAAGAAAAATTGCGATTACAGCCTTTAGAAAAAATGTTAACTGAAATAATATCCACCATATGAATGCTGAATCGGTTAAAGGCACAATACGAAGTCCCAAAGAGAGATATTAAATGTAAAAAGTGCATCTGGGATAAGCGTTGACTAGAAGGATGTATTTCGACGCATATCGTGTGAATTTTAATCCTTAATACAAGTAAATTAGTTTGTATACAATTCTGAACCGAGAACAAAATTTGTGCATAACTTTGCTCTGTAAACAAAATTGGATATTTCAAAATATTTACACACGTTATTCGTTATTATACGAGATTTTACAACATTGCAGTTGATTTCTAAGAGATGCTGCTATTCTAGAAGCTACCATAAATGTTGTGTGAAAATGAAACAAACCGCCAATAAGCAGCTGAGAGCATTGCGAACGAAATGCAAAATGTGAAAAAAGAAATAAAACATAAATGAAAAATTAGAAAGAAATAAAAGCCCGGTAAATAGTAATTGTTGTTATAGCACGACAACAAAATTTCATTCATTTTTTTACCATTTTGTCAATTATATAACTTCAAGGAGACGCGTGTAAAATGATTTATAAATGACATGACAAAAATATAAACAATTAATAATATTTTCATTACATACATTCATCCTTGCATACTCCTGTTGAGGTAGAAAGCCACCGTTGTTGAGCTACTGTTGCTACTACCGACGATTTCTTTTGTGTGAAACGTAACAAAGTGACAACAACTTTTGCACTCCGAATAGTAAACAGTGTCATAATGAATTGATTGATTATTTTTTCTTTCTTGATATATCACAATTTATTTCTTAAGAAATAATAAGACAAAATACTAAAAAAAACTTCACTTTACACTGAAACAGTTAGTTTTTGACAAGTCATCTATTGACAATTCTATCGACAATTATTTCACAAGAAAAAAAAAAAAAAAAAAGGAAAAAAAGACAACACATTCCAATGTAAAGCAAAAACATAAACGAGAATGAGAAAACGAGAGAAAGATTATGACTTAAAAACAGAGAAGAAATAAGGGAGATGAAGCAGGAGCCATACAAAAAAAAAAAAAAAAAAACGAGAATTTTTACATGTTTTCGTTTTCACCATAAATTCCTTAGGAATATTTAAATAAATTTCTTTAAAGGCTTATCTTGTTTGGTTTTTTCCTCGATATCTGTATCTGTCCAAACCACTTTTTAATTAAAACTCAATGAACCGCACCAAAATGTTAATAACCGCATTTTTTACCTATATATATAATACACATATAATATGTATATATTTTTACATATATATACAGACAATCACTTTTCACGGAAGTTTCGCTTATTTAACGCACATTTTAAAATTATATTTCACAAGAAACGTTTGTGCTTGATACGCGCAAGATTTTTTCTCGTAACTTTCAGTTAATAATTAACATTTTTCATAAAATGAATTCGATATTAATAACCGGTTGTAACAGAGGCTTAGGTTTAGGTATTGTTAAAGCTTTAACGAAATTGCCTAAGCCACCGCAACATTTGTTTGCTACATGTCGGAACAAGGATCAGGCCAAGGTAAGTAAGCGTATTCAGAATGAACAAACTTTTCTTATTTATTACTTACTTGCTGCTGCTGCTGCTTGCGTCTGGTTCATTATAATGTCCTTTTCTAACTCCGTGATGTGTCGTATCAAAATTAACACAAATAAGAAATTATAGTTTGAAAATATATTGCTTTGTTATGATAAAAATATCAAAGGTGAAGAGAACAAAAAAATCTCGTATCCACTGTTGTGAACGTAAAAACGAAATAAATACTATGACAGACTTACAATTGCTTTTTGCCTCTTAAGTTGGCCTTTTTTAGTTTTTTTTTCTGTTCTTTGGCTTTTTACCTTCTAATCTCTTTGCATAGCTTTCTCTCGATTACGGAAATAATTCTTCTCTCACTTCCATTATTTAGCTGTCATTCTCGGTAAAAAGAACATAGTTGCATTTCCCGTTGTCATTCGCTTTATAAAAAATTGTTAATAACGCTTAGATGCGTGCGTTTACCTTTACGTTATACAATTGGAAATTTTTTTTCAAATTAGAATTAATAAATTTTTGACATCACAGAAATTGCAAAATAATTACCCTTCAGCTTGACATTCTGAGATCATTTATGAAAAACATTTAAAGTTTTAAAATCCCAGGTCAAATATGAAAGTTAACCACTTGGAATAATTGTGCAAATTTTTTTTTTACTTATACTATTACGTGTGAAATGTTGTCGTATCTAACGCCTAGGGTCCAGATATTCTATTGTATTCACACTTGCCTCCAACTCATCCTACAATCAAAGTATATATAAGCAAACAACAAAATCATAGTCGACGATTTTTTGCGTTTTTTTAAATCAACGAGAAGAAACGCTTCATTACGGTTGCTAAATAACTGTACAATTCGGAAATTTCATAAATCATGTACAGTTTAGGATCAAAAAATATGCATTTTATTGCTATTGCTTAAATTTTTTAATTTTTTAATTTATAGGAACTCCAAGAGTTGGCTGCTCAAAACTCGAATATACACATTCTGGAACTTGGTAAAGCATAAAGAATCTGTCTAATTCTTTTGAATAATATATAAAAATATTCCAGGAAAAATACATAAGCAAAACATTTTGATTTGAAAGACCTTTGAACACCGCTCGAATAATTCGTTAAAGTTGTGAATAAATTTTAAATGATAAATAGATATTTAACTCTGACTGATCTTCTTTTTAAAATTCTTATATCTTTCAACTCAAAATGCGAGCTTTTCACGTACTGTTGTCATAAATTCGTATACGTTTGTGTTTATTTTGCTTTTAATAGATTTACGCAATTACGATGCTTACGAAGATTTAATTAAAGAAATCGATGAAATTACAGAGGATAAAGGATTAAATGTGCTTTTCAATAACGCAGGTATAGCACCGAAATCGACTAAAATTACAGCTACTAAAAAGGATGATCTAATGAACACTTTAGAAACTAATACGGTGGTCCCGATAATGCTAACTAAGGTTATAAAGCCAAAATTTATTTATATAAAAAAAATAATTTAATCTAATTTGATTAATATTTAAAGGCTTGCCTGCCTTTGTTGAAAAAAGCTGCTAATGTTCAATCGGATCTTGATTTTGGGGTTCAACGTGCTGCCGTAGTGAACATGAGTTCCATACTGGGCTCAATTGAAGCGAATGCAGACGGTGGTTTGTATGCTTACCGCACTTCGAAAGCAGCTCTGAACGCTGCTACTAAATCTTTAAGCATCGATTTACGTACTGAAAAGATCCTATGCGTTGCTTTGCATCCGGGTTGGGTACGTACCGACTTGGGTGGTTCCCGAGCTCCTCTGGAAGTGGACGAGACTATGACAAAATTAATTGATACTGTTATGCAATTAAATGCTACACATAATGGCGGTTTCTATCAATATGATGGAGAAAAGTTGCCATGGTAAACGATGACAATGATATAAGAACCTACTATTTTATCAGCTCAGATGATGACAATTTGCACTCTTCACTATTTCTATATTTTACAATAGAGACTTCACCTATTTAATAAGATGTAGATTTCTTAAGGTGTGTTATTACAGACCTTAGTTAGAAAAGCTGAGAATTCCAAAATTTTGAAATAATTTGTATTTGTCTCACAACAATTAAAAAATGATAGACCACAGTTAATGAAAAAATAGCTTCGCTTGTTCTATTTACCTCTGATGTTAATTATTAGAAATCCGCTTGTTTCTTTTCACTTTATCTTTTTGTGTTAAATGTTAAAATTTTTATTTTCTCTTAAACTTTGCTTGTTATACAATAAACAAAGAAAAGAAATTAATTTTATTAGCGTCATTAAAATTTTTAATATACTTGAAAAATTTTTATTTCAAATTATTTCGCCAGTGTACGTCGGAATTTAAAGACAACTAATGGTCATAAATGAAGATTTAAATAAATTATCAATATAAATACAGAAGAGATTAACATACGTTCATATATAAAGCTGAATAGTAAGAGAAGACTATCCATTTTATTTAGGACTAAAGAAATTAAGCGACATATAATATACCGAATAGTCAAGTAACGAAATGCTTATTATCAATAGTAATACCAAAAAAATTTTACAGCGTTGATTCTAGAAAAGAACGACGTTAAGCTTTATAATTTTTAAGATTATATTGAGCTCGTTTTTTCTTCATTGTTATCAAAATCGTGGAAGCGTTGAAAGCATTTGCTTTAGGGTATATTCAGGAGGCAACCAAAATGCTTAACAATACTGGTATTTCTGGAAATATGTATATGTGTGTATGTGTGATTAATTAGTAGATTTGTATACTGTTTTTACTTCGTTTATTAACAAACGATGTACTGGTGGTAACAGGACCAGGTTGGCATTCTTATCATTGTCGCACCCTGTTAGTGACAACAGTTGATGCGTCACTACTCTGGGAATTGTTAGTACGTGGCATGGCGGTTACAAGCATTGTGGGCACATTTGGAGCATTCGATAAAATGTTACTATCAGTAGCAACATTCTCATGTTCCACAGTAAGAATAATATGTCGTAGTGTTATAGCCCACGAGGCACACTCATTAGCATGATTGGCCACCAAAGTTGTGTATATTACCATAGCCTGAGTATAGTGTTTACGTGCCACCGCCCGACTGAGATCGTAGATTTTTTGTTGCACTTCTACACTAAGACTACCCATTTGCCATAATCGTTCTATAATGGACAGACGCCTTTCGATATCTTCGCGTCTTACGCTTATCGATTCTTGTACTGAACCAACTTGATCTCTTAACGTACGAAAAATTTCAGTCATGGCATTGCCCGGTAGATTTGAAGTTTCCTGTTCTCCAACTGTGCTTACGCTGGTCAAGTTGGCATGAGGCATAGGATGTACTACTGCTATCGGATGTGATGCTGAGCCGCTGCTCATTGGAGGTGGCGGTGGCGGTGGGAAGGCGCAGTTTGCTTGGGGGGTAACTATGGCTGTGGGTTTTCCACCAATTCCAATGCCCTGTAGTGGAAAAGCCGCCCTTTTATGTAAATTCAATTTCGTACGTTGATTACCTGGCCTCGCCGATACCGGATTAAACTCCAAGGTAGGTGGATCATTCCAGCCCGGTGTCCGTGAACCTTAAACCAAAATTCAATTCACATTAAAAAGGAGAAAATGACATTGAATTTTAATCCATTCTTATTTTGTTTTCTTTCTCCCACATTCGTAGGCAGATTTTTTATACTTAAGACTTTTTCTTTTACCTGGAAATGGTTCACTGGCTGATGGCATAGCACTCGGTAGTTTATCGGCCATAGTTTCAATTGTTTTTTTTATATTAAAGTTAAATCACTGAATTTTTAAGGAAATTTATTGTTTTATTTTCATGAAAGCTTCACATAAAATATAAAATCAATTTCTTTCTTTGCACATTAATATCTTTTTTTTTCTCTCTCTCTCTTACTCTCATTGCGACACATCATGCCTACCATACAAATACACATTTTCACTCACTTTTTATGACATATTAATAATATGAGATAGCAATACGGACACAAATGTTTTGTCATCTGAAGTTGTCAATTTTGCATAGGTGGTAATATTATCCAATCCAACAACCACATTCCACTTCTGTTTGGCTTATGTCCGAGATCCCTCTTTAAATGCCTGGTTTGTGTACAAAAGCACCCGTCTATAGATTGGAAAATCAAAATTTACAGATTCAAATTTTATCAGATTTTCACACAGTAGCAAGATGATTATAATAAATTAAAAATAAGAATCGGAAAATTGTATAAAATCATAAAAGTAAATTTAACGAGTAATTGCCTTTTGTTTAAATTTCGGCTTTTGATTTGTAATTTTTGGCCTTTTAAACGCGTTCTATTTCAAATACAAAAATTATTTTTCAATTTTTATTATCGCATAGTATTATTTTAAATAGTAATTTTAAAATTTTGAAATAATCCACAAATTCTTACTAATGATTTCTAATGTAGTCATAAAATTTCACCAGGAGGGCCATTACATCTGAAAAATTTAACTAACTTCCTTTCTTTTCAACACAGTTTAGCCTACGTCTGACAACTTGCTTTAATTTTTTAATTATGTACGCACATCAGCCGTGAAATTTTCTCTTTCATTTATACCAAACAAGACGAAAGCTAAATTTCCATCTTTTTCAACCAATTTGCATTATTATTAAATTACGCAGTACATTAAAGGTTAACACAAAAATCGCTTTAAACTTGCGTTTATATAAACGAGAGAGCGTAACTCACAGCTGATGTACATACATAATGTAAAAAATGACTGTGAACATGAAAGTTATAGCATAAGTAAACTAAATTTAGTGGAAGCAAAAGAAAACCATATGCAGCCGAAAAAGTTTTCAGCGAAAGAGGATTATCATTTGCTTTCAGCTAAAGAAAGTAACAGTTCTATGATTTATTTGCAAGATAATGATTAATAAAATCATTTTCATGCGTATGTATCAATGTTGTATTACTTTTGCTTTCCTTTTTATTGAGAATGTATTTTTTGAGACATTTGAAAAAAAATATTTTTGACTTGAAACTAAAACCTCGGAACGAAACGAGATTTTAGTTTAATGTGTAGATAAATTCTAAACGCGCTTAGCGAACATGCAATTAGTTTTAGCCAGTGAAAATAACAAGCTGGAACAAAGTGAAAAAGGCGGCATTATTAAATAGGATGATATAATAGACAACAGATTAAAAAGAGTGAATAATAGTTATTTTCAATGAAGAGGAAATTGGTTATTGACAAAAAAATATTGAAATAAAAAAAAACTTGTTTTTTATTTCCTTTGCCTGAGTATGCAGGCAAACTTAAACTCAGGTTAACCTTCTTTAGCAGCATTAAAGTCTAAGATTTTCACAACAAAATTTCATATATCGACAAGTCCTTTTGAATATGTTGGCAAACTGTTGATTCGCAAGTATTTAAATTATTATTAAAATTGTGTTACTTTGAATATTCATCCAACATACCTTTTTAATATTTCGTCTTGAGGGTTTTTCGGCAGCTTTGGAAATCGTTGTTCTTACTTTTAAACATAGAATAGTTGTTAAGGCTTAACTCATCATTTTGTCAAAGCTTACTGTCCGTTGACGTTAACTGGAAAAATGAAATACAATATGACGTGAAAGAAGAGAAATTAATTCAATTATCCAATAATATGTATTTCCTTCTATCCTTCTAGCTAACGCGTGAAGGGATTTAAGTATTGATACTATCAAATAGCAAATATTTCATTTTATTCCTCTTACTTTAATAATGTGCACACATATCCGCAGCATTATATTGAATTCGATTATAAATCAAATAATTTAATGCAAAATTTTTCTTTGCATAAATACGCGTACGCGCTAAAATGCGGTTTGTATTTAAGTGTTCTGTTTTTTCTTTTTCTTTTTTTTCTTTTTCTGATGTAGGAATAATAAAACAAAATACATTTGTTGCTCTCCCATTTTCCTTATCTGGCTGCCTGCTTGTGCCCGCCTGTCTCTCTTTCTCTTTATCTCTTATGCATACTTTTGCTCTCTTCTGTATAGTATTCACCAAATTATACGAAGGGTTTTATTTAGTTTTTAAAAAGTTTAACAAGTGGAAGCATGAAAATTAAGAAAGTAGAATATTGGTTTAGTAAATTTTTCGTAAAAAACAAATGAAAATAAAAAGTTTTTTAAATGTATATATCGTTCACTTAAATGAATGTGATAATCAATGCAATGCAGTGGTAACTTTTGTTCATCAAGAGAACATAAAAAAATCAAATAATATTTAGAAGAATTCATGAATCATCATCAATATCTTTATTATTATTATTATTATTATTATTATTGAGACTAATAATGTCTACAACATTCAAATACGATGCCAGTTACTTAAAATCTATTTCCGGTATTCTAAAAATCTCTTGTTTGGTATGTAAAAATAACGCAAACGAAAAGTATAAAAGCCCGTAATCATTATTATAGTTGTTATTATGAAAGCGAGCATGTGTGTAGGTCATATGTGATAATATCTATCATAAACTGAACTGTGTTACTGTTGCCAATTCTTAAGTAAAAAAAAAAAACTGCTAAATGTCGAAAAGGAAATCGCTAAAAAGAGGTAAACTTTTCAAATGAAGAGAATGAACGATGTGTTTGTTATACATGCAAAACAAAAAGGTGAAAGGATGTAAAATGATAAATCTCTCTATATAAAAATAAAATGTTTCGAAAGTTAAATAGTTTTTATTGATTGATTGAGTTCCCAACAAAACAGATAAATTGCAACTAAGACAGAAGTGCAAAACATTTTTTTTTCCATATTTTATTTACATTTTCATAATTATTCGTGCTTCTTCTTAATCTTTAATGTTTTACTGTTTTAGCCAGTGCTATAAGCTTTAACCTCTAATATGAAAACTGAATAGAATTTCAAGTTATGGCAGGAAAAAGCTCGAAATTAAAAAAAAAAATATCTCTGAGATGATATGACTTATTTTCCATTTATGCTAAAAGGTTCAAAGCGTCTTTTAAATCCAGCAGCAGCTTAGCGAATCTTCTATATTTTCCTTGTAATAGATGTCAAAGGGATGAAATTAGACAGAATATTTAGTTATTTATCAATTATGATCGCGGCAGATGAGGTCTAAAAAAAGTACGTTTTCGGTTTTGAGAATCAGAAATACTTACCAGATGTCTTTTAAAGGATATACATATGAGGATAAAAAATGTTCTTAATAAGCCCATTTATTTAACAATGTCCGTCCATCGATGCGTTTATTGATTATATGAGAGATAATTGAAACGAGGCGCATTTATTTATTTCAAATTCAACAAAAGATTCTGAATGAAAATTGAAAGGTAGACCTAAGTGACGTCGTTCTATACATTTCAACGAACTTAATCTGTATGAGGTATGTACTGTAATGTAAAAAAGATTGAAATAATTTAAAGAGCGTGCAAAATTTTGAAATAATTCAGTAAATAGATCTTAAATATGCTCCATATGTCTTAGGGATACAATTACAATAAAGTGCATGGCGATCTTTTTGCCTGAATTGATGAATATTCAGATAAGATAAGATAAAGTATCTTTGCCTATATTGTATTCTAGGAAAGAGTAACATATAACAATTCAAACAAAACAAAAAAAAAAAAACAAATGTAACAACCTAACAGGAAAATTCTTTTTTAAGAAACTCTACAAATTAAATTTTTAATTTTTGAAAAATTTGGAGATGATCAGGGGATAACGGCGAATTCTAAAAATTTATTAATAATTGTTAAAATTTTTTCTTTAGATTTACCTGATCCTCTTCTTAATGAGTTTAAGATTTGAAGCACAAAATCTCTATCAATGCTTAGCATAGGCAAACATGCTGGCATAGCTTTACACTACTTTATACACAAATTAATTGAATTTAATTAATTAAATTTCTATTTATATGTATATGTATGTATATGTATGTGTATTAATGTTCGCAACTATCCAACGCTGAATCTCTTACATTAAGTTAAATATTTTGCCGATTAAATCAATCGCTCGATATGGTTATGTTATGTTATGTTATGTTAATTCTGTCAACAGTAACTTAAGAAGTGATTTTTGAAGTGATTCTTTGAGATTTTCAGTTTGTATGTCAATTATAAATAAATTGTGTTAATTTCGTATAATTAACGCTTAAGTCTGTTATCACTTATTCATGCATGCATATATTTACAGATGTGTTGTTTCTTCGGTTTCATATGTATTTTATGCAGTTCTGTACATTTGCACAATTTTCGCGCTTGTTTTTATAACGCCGTCGTACTGTTCGCATTTGTATGCACTTCATCGGTCCTTGGGGCACGCCTGTTTCAACTATGGCAGCATAAATTTTACATTTTCAATGCCGTTAAGTGTGAATATTATCTGCACGTATTCTTGGCGGTTGCCTGTTTTATTGCTGCTTCCACTACGATATCCTTGGATGTAACAGCGTATACAATAGCAACGGTACGTATGCCTGTGTATACCCGCAAACATTAAAAGTTTTTATTTTATTTTTGTGGGATTTGGCATTGAACTGACTGCTTGAATCAAATGCTTACCCACATAATATACAATAATATTGCGAATGGGCGACAAGGTGTGAAATAATTTTGTATTTGTAACATTTATTCAATTTTCATATTGATGCTTGAATTAATTTCTTCCATTCAATAAAATTTAATTTTTACCCCACATATCCTTTCTGCTACAATTTCATTCAACAAATCTAATACGAATACAATGAGATGGATTTTAAAGGGTTTACACAAAGAGCGCATTAGTAGTATTAAATTACATTTGACTACAACCTAATCACACCCCCCAAATGGGGGCGTACCATGTTGTGTTAAAGGATAAAAGAGCTATATTAGGCGACAAGACACTATAGGTTGACTTTTTTCACTATAAGAACCATTTGGTGTGATTTTGTTAATCCTATCCAGGAAATGTTAGCAGCACTAAACTGAAATGTGCTACCATTCGCGATGAATTCAACAGGCGTTACTCTTTCTAATTAACATAAGCTTGAAACAATGTTTTATTGCCTTTCCGCACACGGATGGCTTCCATTCTTATGACGATATCCCAAAAAATAGGCCCTGTTGGGGAGTTAGCCTTAGATAGATAGCATATTGCGCCAGAAAAATGAGGAAAACGTGTAGCTAACGGTAGACAATACTTTCCGCAACAAAACAACTGTATTTTCGCAAAAAAAAAAACAAAAAAAAAACAAACCCTTGTTTGAAACTGGTAGGTACCCGCCTAATATATCAAAGTAGAAAGCATACAAGCATATGATAATTTATTAAAAGAAATCTCGTGTTTTTGCTGTTTTCAAAAGGGGTCAAGTCATCAACAAGATAACATTTAAGAGAAACGTTCGTTCATGATCCTAATGCCATGAGGTTAAGGCTGCACGGCAGGTGCACATGTTAAACATCGAGAGACATCTGTTGGGTGCGTCTTTCTGCAACTTTCGATTTACAGTTTTTTTTACAGATTAGTTGACAGGGTCATCATGCAATACAAGCAGGACTTCGCTGAACTTGAAAGTGTCCTGTGATCAAATGCTGAATTGTGTGGCATCGATATATTGACTTGATTTCCGTTCCCTGTGCGTGGCTACGAATCCAAAAAAAAAGTGAATTCGCTAGGTCGCTAAATGACGCTAAGTAGAGACTATTCCATGAATGATAATTTTACGAGAATTCTCCGAGTTTATATACGAAAATAGATGATTAAAATCAGTTAAAACGTTATGGCTGACTAAGCAGGACTATTTAATAGAACTTCAACTAATACAATCGCTGACCTTCGTCATAAAATATCAAAAATGAGATCTTGTTTCTAAGTAGAATCGAAAATCCTTATATAAAAGCGATCCTAAAACACCAGAATATATAAACAGACATACCACTGGTGGACAGACATGCCATTCTTATAGGCTTGAAATATCCCTTAATATAAGTTATGTAACTTGTGTAGCATATATAGCTATAGCTGAAGAAATTCTACGTTTGCTTGTGTAGCTAACACATTTTTCTTATTACATATATAACATATATGTAGATATATAGGTATATAAAGATATGTAAAAAAAGTTTCGTTTACATTATTTTTCCAGATTTATTTGAGACATTCATCGCATCACATCATCTCACATTTTTTACTTGACAATCTATTATTATGTAGCACTAGTGCATATGACTCAATTATATTGTGCTAGGGTGCTAAGTATGTAATGTATTGTTGAGTAGGTCAGGGAAATAATAGGAATAACTATTGATAAGTGTGCTCTCTTTGGGTATACCCTATAGTAAGCGCATTACAAAGCGATAATAGTGAGTGTATATATGAACATAGAATTAAAAAGATCGATTAATATACGATACAATAATTGCCAGAGCCTTTTTGGATAATTACACAAATTGACTGATAACTCCTTATGTTTTGGGCCTAATTCAGTATTCAGAGTTTCAATGTGCTTGTTACCGGTGTAAACATCTGGAATAACAGAAAAAAAAAAAAAAAAAAAAAAAAAAAAAAACGATCGAGATTAATTCACGCACTTGATAAAGAAAAGTAAAAAAAAAAAAGTTTTATAAAAATAATTTAAAAAAAAAAAAGAAAAAAAAGATTTATGAACTTTTTCTTATATTTTTGTATATTGACGTTATTTTTTTTCTCCTCTTTTCACCTTTATTGCAGTTCTTCGCTTTGCTCGCTTTCAGTTTTTATGCATTGGACGCCTATTTAGGTTATCGTTTAAGCCACCAACGTGATGCCCAGACTCAAACAGAACCGCAAACTGTATGAATCATACGTGCGGCCGGCCGTTTTTTAAATAAATGAAAAAAAAAAAAAAATAAAATAATTATTTATTTTTATAGTAGTGTATGTGTACATTTGTGTGTTTTGTGTGATAACTCTCTAATTTCCAATCAAATGCTATTTTGCTCATAATTTTAATTTTAAATTCATTTTCTTTTTATGAAAATAATAAAAAACCAAAAAAAAAAAAAACACAGATAAGAAGAGAGTGAAATAAATTCAAATTTCCACCTGACAAATGGAATGTGAACCGAATGCGAATGTGTGTGTGTGTATGGAAGCGTGTGTAGCGCCGTTATGTTTGCGTTTGAGAAAATGTTCTTTGAAAGCCAAACCAATTTGAAAAAGTGTAAGAGAACTGTATGTAGTTCGTTTACTAATCCGAAAAAGTGTTTCTATTTGATTTTTTGCTTCACTTTGTCTCTCTCTATCAGATAAATAAACGAAAAAAAAAAAACATTTCTTCACATAATGCTACAAATACATGAAGGAAGAAAAAAAAAAAAGATGCAGCATTTCGTATTTTCAAATCATCAAATCACTGTGATGTATCAGAACCTTTGATGTACACTTAATTTCCTCTTCACTTCACGTATTTCAGTAGCGAAACCCGGCCTGTTAATCTAATAGGTAGCAATGCGGGATGTTGTCTCGGTTGATAATTCGAAGATGATTTTTTGCATTTCCTTTTTGCTTTCTGCTGCTGCTAGCTCAGTACAGTGTACAGTGTGCGTCTTGGGACAAACTTCCAATTCGATATCACACATAAAGTATAAAAATAAATAAAAATCGCACGTTTAAGATTATAGGTAGGTAAGTAGATAGGTATGCTAAGAATATTTTTGTGAATTCAGTAAATATTTTGTATAGAAAATCACATCAGTATCGCTATTGATTTGTGTAAAAGTAAAAGAATGAAATTTTTGTCTGCTTTTTTCTTTTTTTTGAGTTTATTTTAATCTTAATATTTATGGATTTGTTTACGAAATTTGTTGCTAGAGATCAACAAAACAACAAAAAAAACAACTGGCATAACTAAAGAATGCTTACGCAGTAGACTTGGCTCTTTTCGATTATATGTTGTGTACAGTCACGGTAAGTCACCCACTTGCCAACCACATTCGTTTTGCATGACGATCTAAAAAATGTTTCGATGGATGGATGGTTCAAACGATAGGGGAAGATTTTTACCGATATCTACGATACCTACGATTTGATCGAAAGATGAGGAAAATGTGTTATTAGCAATAAAGCATACTTTAAATAAACTATTTTTTCTTAGCATTTTTTCAAGTTTAATTTGGTTTTGAAAAAAAAAAAATGCACACCTATGTTAACTTTTTTTTCGGTTAAATTCTTTAAATATGAACAAGAGGTATACAGAAGTTGGAGTGTATACGAAAAAGTGTTTAGCACTTCTAGGGAATTTTCAATTTTGAGACAACATGCATATATAAAACAAACTAAACCCTGCAATGGCATAACCGGACAGAAAGCATAGAACATTTCATTACCAGTATTTCTGTAACAAAATTATTATGTGATAGACCACGTGATTGATGCAAAAAAAGAAAAGTATTATGAGAGTAAGAAAGCGAAAAAAAAAAAACTGAAATGAGCGCAATTGGTGGGTAGTGATTATAGGTAACTTCCGATAAACTTTCGTTAGCTTTTGCGGCTAAACTTGAAGCTCAAATTTCTTGGCTTCACGTATGCCTTTCCTCGTAGATTTCGTTGCTATTATTTACTTTGCATTAGCAAAACAAAGCAAATAAGAAGTAAACTAACGTTCGTTTGTTTTCTATAAATAAATTACATCACACAGATAACAACAAATAGGTCGAATTAAATAAAAATAAATATAAAACTATATAAAACTTGTCTCAGGTCATAAGGAAAAGTGAGTTCTCATGGTTTACAAAAAAAAAAAAAAAAATAATGAGAAAAGAACAGCCAGCAAAAAATGATAAGTGAAAGCTTTATGGATAAAAAATTTGATCAGAGCGAAAGAGAGAAGTTGGTTAAGTGTGTCAACCCAGCCCAGAGAAGAAGAAATGGCATTTTTACTGCACAAATTCTTGGCTCTACTTTAAAGCTAAAAGTGGTTTAAGAATAAGGATGAAAAGCTTTTTTCTTTTTTTATTTGTTCAAACGCATTTACGTATACATATATATGTATATATATATATGAAAATATATATATATATATATATATGAAAATAGCTCCGCGCCAATTCCCAACACGTGCAAAAGCAACATCAAGATTTACTTGTGCCTTCCTCACACGCCGTATGTAACAAACCAACAGGTTTCGTATCCCTGTGATATAAAATAATTAATTGCATTTCATTTGCGAACAAAAAACAAAAAACAAAAGGAATAAGCTGCCGGCACTGACTTTTAATTTTGTGACGATTGTGAATTTTTACTTACTAGATATAGGTTGTAATAATATTGTAAAACCCCCTGCCCGTACACTCAATGTATGCTTAACGCAGCCCATGAATTAATTGTGTTTGCAAAAAAAAGTAACGATAGAATGAATTGATTTCTGATAGGAAGAAAAGTTCACTCTATATATTATATATAATTATGCTACCGAGTTTTTTAAATATTATATTATCAGACATGTGTCTTCTAGGGAATTAAATGTAAATATTGTCACATGTACTGAAAAGGAAAAATAAATAATTAAATTTTCAGTACAGCAATAGTAACTAACAGAACTACGAAACTTCAAGAAGACATTAAGATAGACGAACACATCGACAAATCACACTGACTGTCAAATCGACAGACATACAGACCGACCAACAAATGGAGAGAAACAAAAGTCTTACAAAACGAGTGATCGGAGAACCAAAAAATCAATGATTCGAATGATCGACAAATCGACTAACCAACGCGAACCGATGGACGGGCAGACCGACAGGTTAACAGATGGACGGACAGACCGATATACCAAAAGAATATTGCTTTTAAGAGTATAGGCGATTTTAGCATTGATTTTAAGACTGAATGTATTTGCGAAGTATTAAAGTCTACTCTTCACCACTTCATTTTTGAACTCCATGCATAAAGAATAAGAATAGCAACGTACTCTTAATCACCTTGAGATTCTCAGTCACTATTCTCTACATTCTCTACACTTTTATAGAGTCTCTTCGAACGTAATAATATTATAATAACAATAATGACAGGACAATGATATTAAAATTTTTGGACCAAGCATGTAACTGTTGTGAGCATCACAGAACCCGAATATCTTCGTTAAATTATGATATACTTTTTTATGTAAACACACTTATTGGAAATGGATGGCAGCAACGATTAAGTTTTGTCCGCCATTTTATTGAAATTATGATTATTGATCGTATGACATGAAAGCTTCCTCTATAATTCATTTACATTAACTTTTACGTGGCGTATGATTAATGTTGAAATAAAAATGAAACGTCTGCGTCAAAAAACGAAACGAAACGAGCGTATCGTATATGCATCCGTTCACGTGGCGTATGATTAATAACTTTGCTATAAATGCAATACAATGTTACCAGATAAAAATCGTATGCGCAGAATTCAATGCATTTTCTTGCTTCAAAACCTTAATGCTTAATTATGCTGCTCTACCATCGTTTACTTTATATTTATTCTTAATTAGTAGCTTGAGGAAAACATACACGCAATCGTTTGATATTTATATACACATCAGACTATGTATTATATCATAACACTATATAACTCATTTTCTTATGTAATGCAAGTGTTGTTGGAAGATGTATTAATATATGTATACCCTGCAGCAGACAGAGAAAGAGTTGAAATGAAGAATTTCCAATTGATCTTTTTGATCTTAGAAGAAACCATTTATCTATTTTAATAGGGATTTTTGTCAATTCTTTATCTTACAGTTTATTGGCTTAATTCACTTGAATAATTATTCTTCAATACGAGTTCATTTATTGCCGATTGTATCAGGAAAATTCTCATAATTTACCTTGGGATACTGTCGATTATGGACAAACACAAGAAATCTTAAGTAAACTAAATATTCAGAGACAAATAGTAAAGTGCAGAAGAAGAGCTCATGTGCAAACAATTACGTAAGAAAGGTTAGCATTGAAAGAAAATTTGAAAATTTCGTAACTTAATATGAATACGGAAAAGGAAAAACAAACGAATAAAAAAATTTAGAAAATTCGTAGCAATGAATTTAATGTCACTTTTAAATTTAAGAGAAATAATTTAAAAAAGTTCTTCGAAAATGTTTAGTTACATTTATCGTCTGTCTGCACAATTACTTGTGAGGCCGTAATGAGAGCAGGTAACTCTTCAAATAAGCTGCAAAAACTGCTGCCTTCGTTACTAATGCACTATTAACGTACATCAGTTATTTTTAACGCCGAATATTGTCTTCCTTCCGCAATATATAAAATAAAATAATGATAACAACACTCCAGCTAAAGCAAAAAGAGTGCTATTGTTAAGTCTCTCTACTTGAAGTGATAAATGCTTTTCAGAAATATTTCCGTTCTATTAGATAAGATCTGATCTAAAATCATAAGTTCTTGAAATATTATTATTAAAAATATTTAAAAAAATGTCAATTTTTATTTAAGTTTTTGACAATAATAGCTCGCTCTGACTATTTTCAGACTACACTTGCTGGACTGAGTCAATGTTTCACGATTTCAATTAAAATTTCATGATTCTAATAACGGACAGACAAATATTTACATTGATTCAGAATTTCATGTTCGTTACAAATATATAAACAGACCTCTGATTCTTACAAACAAACAAAGAGATAAAACTATATATACTTGATAATGTTTATGGCAAAAAAAAAAAAAAAAAGAGAAAAGACTACAGATAAAAAAAATTTAAATTGTTGTAATTGCACAAGACCGACTATTCAATACTGTACATTACTTGTCCTATGACATGATATATTACATAATATATTTAAATGATTTTTCAGAAAATCTTGTGGGAGGAGGTCAAAACGTTTTTGTAAAAATGGCCTGATCCAGTAAGTCTTCAAATAAAAACATATGAGACCAGATGATTTCATCGAAGCAATTCCGTCATCTTTGCAGTTTAAGCACGAAAATACGTGCACTAATATCAAACGGGCAGACACACTTAAGTCGAATCACCGAAAATGAATGTGAAACGATTGGTATCCGAAAAGTTGAACGGTTTTGCATACCTTCGCATGAACTTAATAAACTTCTATCGCAAGTGAAGAACTTGATAAAAAAAAAAAAAACGATAAAAGGTGTTAGTGCCTAAGAATGTGTGTTGTTCAGCTAATACCACGTGCAGTTATTTTGGATTTGATACAATGACTTTCAAAAAAAAAAAAGAAAAAAAGAAACTGAAGCTTAAAAGCTCTATCACAGATTAACATATAAATTTTATTTGGCTCTTGTGGACGAGAATGTGAACAAATTCCTGCACACACACATACAAAAAAGCGAAAAGCTGAAGGGAAGAAAAAAGTGCGTTTAGCGAATACCGACTAATTTTTCGATTTTACACTATTGGTGATATTAGATAATCCTTTAAATATATCGGATATTTTTTTTGTCTTTTACAATGAAAATTATTTAACTAAATAAAATTAAAATAAAAATTAAAATTATTTAAATTAATTTCCTTAAAATTAGTTAACTACGTTGTATTCTACATCATTTTTAGTAAGTGGTTGTAAGGATGTAAGGATGCAATATTCGGTAGGATTTGAGGTTTGATGATCTCGCTTTTGTTACCATTAATCGATTCAGTATCATTTTTTGGATCAATTTAGCCATGTCTGTCCGTCTGTCCGTCTGTCCGTCTGTTTGAAATTTGCTTATGTTTCATATTTCTTTCATTAAAGTTTATTATTAAGTGACATTTTCCAGGACAAGACCTGTCGCTTCTTGTTCTAAAGTCAGTAAGTTTGAGAGCACAATATAAATATTGACTGATTATATTTATTGCTTTACTTTTTTCTTTCTCTGATATCCTAATAATCTCAACACTTTTTATTAAGTTATTGCTTTAAGTCTTTTCAGCTAAACAATAGTGAAAAGGTATCCACCCACAGTAACATAAAACAACAGAGCATTAGTAGGTTTTCAATTGCTTTTTATACACAAATAGTTAAACCGCATTATTCGTGGGATAACCTAATGTTTCTTAGTATTTTTCTTTTTTTCTTTTTAAATGAAAACATTTAGTAATAAATTTTATTGCTGTCAATTTTAATGCTATTCAGTATATTCTGTCACGCAAAGACTACATTTGCAGGCGTGTATAGGACCATCTATGTGAAACGTTCCATCTAATTCTAAGTTGAATAGAAAGGAGAACTTTTCTTTTCGATAAACGAATTAATTATAATTTTGTTCTGCCAATCAATTTTGCCTTTCGTAGTAAAACGGAATAAGAGAGCTGAACTTGAATCAATGTCAAGTGGAAGCTGTAAATAAATTTGAAAAAATTTAAATATTCCACCTGCTTAACCCACGGCAATGTCAGCAGCACGTATTCAATGTCTTTTATATTAACACGTAAGTAATCATATGAAAAGCCGGTAGATTTTCTACTAACGTTTATAGTTCTTTTCGTTCATTTTTCTAAAAACAAAAATCATCCGAAAGCATCACTTTGGTAAAATGTGTCAATGATTTGGATTTCGTAGTTATTAAATATGTTTCAATTTATATTTCATTAGTTGACTCTTATCCTAGACAGAGCCAAAGACAACATATATGAAAACATAACAACAAAATTTGAAAATTTATAAATTATAGCAACGATTGAATTACAATTCTCGTATTTATCACCTGAGGAGGATGTATTAGCTTTGCATTAACAGTGAACAGAGAACGCTTCCTTGACTTTGAAATGCTTTTTTGTTTGTTCATAAAGACCGTAATGATCTTCTATACAATTGTAGAGTTTTTATAAAGATTTCATTTGAAATTAGCATAGAGTGGCTTTTCTCTTATTATCTATTTTCTGTGCTTCAAGTTGTGTAAAGCTTATGTGGGCATTTTGAAGAAAAATCAGAAAAGTTATTGTTAAATGCTTCTATATTTAATTCCTTAGACAAACACACTACAAACCTTTCAAGGCATACGTTTATTCAGTATGTTCCACTATCGTCTACATGTGTTACTAATGCTTGGCCTTTACAAACGTACATCGTAAAAGAATTTTGATCTCTTATGCTGATTATTTCTCGTACAAAATACACAATATTTTAGCATAAAATATTATATAAAAAGTATAGAAACATAATAAACATAGACAGCACACCTATATGAATTAATTATTTTATACCGTATATTTAATTAGGAATTATTGTGAAATATTCTTCCCACATATTGCTACACAACATGCGCAGCTATGGCCTCTTTTAATGTTATTATACCACGTGCAGCTTTTGTTAAATTTGTTAAAAATTGTTCTAGAAAGCGAAATTTAAATTTAATTAGCCTTTTTGAAAGGTATTTTCATACAGATTCACCCGTAATATAAGCCAATAAGTTTGGAATTTTCTAATTTGGCCGCATTAGAGTCTTAAATTTGATTATTTTTGAATGGTCGCCTATCGTCAACATATTGATTTTCAAGCATTTATTAAAAGGAATTCATTAGAGAAATGCATTAATTTTTTTTTAAATAATTTTAAAGGTTGATTCATATAGATTCACATGGCATTTACAAAATTCTCCTAATTATCTTCGTTTGGACGAAGTAAGCTTCAAAATCCAACAATGCTTGATGTTGGTTTCTTTACAGATTTATGTTAATCCCTTTACAGAGCTCTGTTAAGGTAATTGGTAAATGTCTTTGCTAGTTAAATTCGTATTTATCTTCTTAAATTAGGTAAACAAATTTCTGTAAATTTATTATTTATTATTTTTTTTTATTTGTAAAATACAATAAATGAAATAACAAAGAATTAAATGTAAAAATATTTTAAATTTATTAAAATTTTCATGATGAATTTTGAAGTTTTTAATTTCAAAAGAGTGCCTTTAATTACTTTCATACAATTTGAGGAATCCCCTTCCTTCTTGGTTTTCATCTCCTTTTCATCTAATTTGTGGCTAACTGCGTTTGTTGGCATAATAAAATTTTTCGAACGAATATGACTGAACTTTGCATTAAAGCCGCTTTGCTGTTAATCAAATACCTTAAACATAAACTCTGCAACCACTTTTCTTTTGATCTGCATAGTATTTAAGATTTTACCGAAATGAAGGTCTGCTAAGTATTGCTTACTTGTCTTCAAGGCTGTGTACTTTAAGTGAGAGTGAGAAAATCAATTTTTCTTTTGTACTCAATCACTTTACAAATTATTATATCGAATCATTTTCGATCTGAGATGGTGAGCTACCTGGTGCTTAGAATACTAACGATATCTTAAAAGCAAAACGTCTAATGGATATTTTTCAGTATCAGATATGATTGATGCTATGATGATATGACTCAGGGAATCCTCGAACGGCATTTCATCTCAATAATATCCAAATATTGACCAAATTTAATTTAATATTGAATATATTGACATGCATTGAACTGCCACTCATAACTTGTTTTTGCAAAATTTAAATGTGATCCTGGAAATTTTTCTTCAAAATTTTATAAATTTTTTTTCTTGATTTTTTAAGTCATTATTTGTTTTGTATTTAAAATGTATGAAGTGTGCAGTATTTAGTGATTTACCACACAATTGAATTAATTATTAATTTTGCAAAGAAACGAAATCTCTTTGAATAGAAAAAAAAAAATCAAAGTTAAATTGAAAACTCAGCAAAAACCTTGGGGTTATATGTTCTCAGCAAACATAAGAAAAAAAAAAAGAAACAAAAACGTAAAACTGTAACACTTTTTAAGGAATAACTGAACAACTAAATAACAAATATTTGATAATAAGCTTTTTTTTGAAATTACTATGAATAATATGCAAAAACTGAAACACAAGAAAAGCTCAATTGCTCGAGGAAAAATATAATACAGAAACGAGCCGCATGAAAATCAATCCTAAGTGAGGTATAAATGGCGATGTTTTCTATCGATTACACAAGAAATAATACTTTCGCTTTACTTTATAGACTATTTCTTATGTGTTCATGATTACAAACTGAAGGCTGAAGGATTTATACTAATTTTGTTATCGCTTTTGTAACAACATAAAAGTATGTAATGGGGATTTGGCCGTTCGTTTAAAATCTGGTTTGCTTTGCAAAATTGTTAAATCTGAAAAAAAAACCAAAACAAAAATATAATATGTCTTTTAGAGTCAGTTCCAGTCCAAAAAAATGAATGAATGGTTTTTTTTTTTATAAAAATCATCATTTTTCTTTAGAAAGGTACTCCTTTATTTGAAACAGAATCCGATTGGTTTATAACCTTCGTAATATTCCTGTGCCAGATTGCTTTTTACAATGACTTTTAAGTCATCAATTATGAGTCGTTTTAATGAGTTTGGGGACATCCATGCGATCAGCTCGTAGCATTGTAGTTGTAATGAACTAAACGTTTCTAATAAGTGATTTTAAAGAGTCCAATGGCACAAAGACGGCAAAAGAAGTGAGTGAGAAGAGCATTGAAAACAAAATTCAGCGAATAGTGTGCTCATTAGTATATATATATTCTTGATCAGTATCAAATTCTAGATCGATGTAGAGTAGAGTCCATCTGTGGTAAAAACTTTCCTCTCTTGGTCTCAAAAATCAAGCTATCGGCGTTAAATTGAGTAAAAACATTTGCAAGTTCTTGCATGCAGTTTAGTACTGAAAACAGGTAAAAATTTCCTCACAAAGAACCTCAATTCAGAACATTCCCTTCCTTCTTGATTTATTTACTGATCACTCGGAAAGTATGCAAGACACAACGAGTTTCGATGTATATTCTATGAATGATTCTAATATAGTTTAATGAAATTTCATTTTTTTTGATTTTTTTCTTAGAACACAGCAGCACGTGTATCGAAATTTGACACTGACTTCACCACTACTTGTCCGAAAAGATGGATGGATGATGAAGCGTTCTTTTTCAAATAGATAATGCTTTCCTTTATAGCAGAGGAAAAAAAGTCAAAGTGTCATCGTTGACTAGGAGCGTTATTCGCGAAATAAAAACACAAGTCCAACATCATTGATTCGAATCGAATCGATAGCATATACGATCAAAAAAGATCTAATTTTCTTTTGATTTTATTTTCATTTTCCTTTTCGTTGCATTTGCATTCAAGCAAAACAATAACAACTGTTCTTGGGTTTTATTAAAAGCCAATCCTTTGGCTATTATTATATAAACAAAAAAAATACAAATTTCTTCCTTGGATTTATTTGCAGATCGATTATCTTTAGCGTAAATCCTGTGTGTAAACGCATTTAATGTAAACACTTGTGAATTGTGACCACATACTTCAGCACAGTTCTACAAATCCTTGTATAATATATGTATGCATGTGTGTGTGTAGTTAGTTTTCTTACTTTCACAAAATAAATGTTTGATGATGTAACAGCAAAGCAAATACATTTTAGAAGTAAATAATAAAAACTGTTTACTTTTTTCCTTCACTATGAAACAAAAAAAATTTTTCAAAGGCTGAAGGAGTTCATTGATAGAGTATACGTCTAATAAATATGTTGCTACATATGGGCGCCAAATGCAATTAATTGATCAATCTATCGTACAAGGGATCGAGAACGATGATCTGTGTGACCAGATATATGTCGTTCGTTCTAGCCAATAAGATCGTAACGTAGTCCGCCAAATCTAAACGTAGTTCAAATTTGAAATAAAGACTAAACCACTGATACGTTTTACAGTAAACGTGTTATTGTTTTATTATAATAAACGTTTACCACTAATAATAATAAAATTAAAATTTAATTCGCAAATTATACCCAAGAACATCGCAAAGGAATGTGTTTGTTTGTGTGTGTAAATTAAAAATAATATGTCACGCAATTATGTTTCGAACCCGGGCGTCCCCAAACATTTTCGAAATTTTGTTACAGGTATACTTATTGACTGAACGGAACAGTCGAGGATTTGTTTCAGGGGTAGCATCACTGGTAGAAAAATATTGAAAGTGGTTGTGGTGCAGATTCGTATCGAAAATGAACCCGATCGGGCAACGGACATGTTTACAATGCAATATAAACTGATAATATTTCTGTTTTCGGGATTTTTACGCTCACTGCTCGTAAACTAGAACATCCAAACCAAATAAAAATGTACAAGTGTATACGAGAAAAATGTAAAAAAATTTGCCACACCCCCCTAATAATATAAAAGATATTGAACTTTTTTAAGGAAGATAAACTCACCAAAAAAAAAAAAAAAGAAAATGAAAAAAAAAAAAAAAATAAAAAACGCAAATCAGTCTATCTCGATCCCCAAACAGGCAGTTATCGTAACAAGCGAACTAATGGTGAAATTTTCTCTTTTTTTTCCTTTTTTTTCCCCGGACTACATATGGCGCCATAAGGTACTTGTGTCTGGAAACTAAAGTTTCATTAATAGATAGGAAGAATAAGGATAGAATAGTAGCGAAACTTTAGGTTCAACAAGAGTTCAAAATTTAATGTCATTCATCAATGGCTTTAATAAAGTGTTCGGAAATCTCTTATGTACACAAACAAATTCGAGTTAATGTTTTGAATGGAATACAACAAAATTAATGTACTTTTATCCTCCGGTGATGGACATTAAAATCTAATATATATATACATATACATATATTAATGTGAGTGTAATGATGTGAAACATTGAACCAATAACTGAACGAATATAACGCACATGTTTCCCTCTTCAATGCATTTAAACTTACGTTTTAGAGCTAAAACATAATATTATTTAGTTTATATGTGTGCGTGGGGCTAGGTGCTTTAATGTTTCTGACACATCATAAGTAGGTGTTAAACTGTAATAAACGATTTATGTATCCTGTTATAGGTAGGGGGGCTTTAGATAGTTAAAAAATAATTAGAAGACAAGAGATCGAATTTTGAACACTCTTTATGTCTACGCCTGTGTTTTTGTATATGAAAAAGGAAAAATAATTTTAAAAATATTTAAAAAAAAATAAGTGTAATGTCTTGCACAATTCCCACAAAGAATATCTCCAAACGATATCTATAAAAATGATTTCTTATTAAAACTCATTTCCTCTTTTTCACTCATATACTCGTACCGTATACCGCCATAAAGAACACATTTTGATTATGTTCTCAGCCCGTTAAAGAAACTCGGTTTACTATATGCCTTCATATAGCCACATGCGTATCGACATATAACCCTAACGAGCTTTCATTATCCACCCATACATTGTGTGAAACTATATGAAATAAACTTTTCGTTTCGTTACAATGTTTGTTAAGGAAGTTAATAGAGAGAGAGAGAGAGAGAGAGAGAGAG